>CAWUFW010025373.1:0-45916 GCA_963921515.1 Calotriton arnoldi
CTTGGCTGGCGGTGTGCGTGGAGTGGCGCTTGGCTGGCGGTGTGCGGGGAGTGGCTCTTGGCTGGCGGTGTGCGTGGAGTGGTGCTTGGCTGGCGGTGTGCATGGACTGGCGCTCGGCTGGCAGTGTGTGAGTAGTGACTTGCTGCTGGTCACTACACACACTGCTAGCCGAGCGACACTCCACGCAATCCATCAGCTTGTGTGGTTGCTGTGTTAGGAATGTGGGCGTGTGAAAGTGATGGGCCCTTGAATGGCGCTGTCTGCTGGTGTGAGTGTTGTAATGTGATGGGCCCGCGGCTGGTGGTGTGAATGGTTTTGTATTTGTCACACGTATGAAAGGTGTATGAATGGCCTGTAAAGAGGTTGGTGCCTTGTCGTGGCTTTACAGCTCACGAGCTGTGAGTCAATGGTTCAGTTTCTCATCCTTTCAATTATTAACAGTGCATTTCATTTTTGTGAAATCACTTGTTAATACAATTGTATATACTGAACCATCACTCACCCTTGTGCCAAATCCAACCAGTATGTGTGTGTGTGCTTGAGGATTAGATGGCTGTGCAGTAATATTTTTTTTTGTCTTTCTCAAGCAGGGTGTACCTTGTCCCTTTTTGTGAATGTTGTAATGTGTTTGTTTCGTGCCTGGGGGTGTGAATGGTCTTGTGTGTATCACGTATGAAAGGTGTGTGAATGGCCTGTAAAGCAGTTGGGGCCTTGACGTGGCTTTACAGCTCACGAACTGCGAGTCACTGGTTCCGTTTTTTGTCCTTTCAATTATTGACAGTGCATTTCATTTTTGTGAAATCTCTTGTTAATAAAATTGTATATACTGAACCATCACTTGCCCTCATGCCAAATCCAACCAGTATGTGTGTGTGCTTGAGGAATAGATGGCTGTGCAGTAATCTTTGTCTTTTTAGTCTGTCTGCCAAGGTGTACATTCCGTCTAAGAATAACCTACCAACTGTAGATATTGTCGTAAATGAAACACCCATGGGAGTACATGGTGATATCTCTCTTGTGGATCCCAACAAGTTATGGTACCCACAATGTCCTGCAAACCTCAAAATGTCTGTCACATTTTCCTTGCAATATTGTGCCAAAATTTTCACGCTGCAGAAATAAACAACACATTATCTCAAAATGACCTGGTTTTGCAAGGGGGTCACCTGGGTTTTGGCCGGGGCTCGTGGCCACATAGGAAACCTACCAAACCCACACATTTCTGAAAGGTAGACACCGGGGTCTTCCAGGGAGGTATGGCTTGCGTGGATCCCCAACGTTTCCTTACCCAGAATCCCTGCAAACCTCAATTTTAGCTGAAAAAATTACTTTTTTCACACATTTTGTGTGGGAAAGTGTGGCATCACTGCCCTCACACAAATTTTCTACCACCCAGCGTTCCCCCAAGTCTCCCGCTAAAAATGGTGCCTCACTTGTGTGGGAGGCCCAAGTACCCGCGACAGGCAAGGGCCCACAATGTATTGAGGCGACCTCAAAATGGCCTTTCACAAAACCACCTGGTTTTGCAGAAGTCACCTGGGTTTTGGCCCGTGCTCGGCGGCCATCTAGGAAACCTACCAAACCCACACATTTCTGAAAAGTAGACACCCGGGGCTTCCAGGGAGGTATGGCTTGCGTGGATCCCCCAACGTTTCCTTACCCAGAATCCCCTGCAAACATCAATTTTAGCTGAAAAATCACTTTTTTCACACATTTTGTGTGGGAAAGTGTGGCATCACAGGCCTCACACAAATTTCCTACCACCCAGCGTTCCCCAGGTCTCCCGATAAAAATGGTGCCTCACTTGTGTGGGAGGCCCAAGTACCCGCGACAGGCAAGGGCCCACAACGTAGTGAGGCGACCTCAAAGTTGCCTATCTCAAAACCACCTGGTTTTGCAGGGAGTCACCTGGGTTTTGGCCCGTACTCGGTGGCCATCTAGGGAAACCTACCAAACCCACACATTTCTGAAAAGTAGACACCCGGGGGCTTCCAGGGAGGTATGGCTTGCGTGGATCTCCCAACGTTTCCTTAACCAGAATCCCCTGCAAACCTCAATTTTAGCTGAAAAAATCACTTTTTCACACATTTTTGTGTGGGAAAGTGTGGCATCACTGGCCTCACACAAATTTCCTACCACCCAGCGTTCCCCCAGGTCTCCCGATAAAAATGGTGCCTCACTTGTGTGGGAGGCCCAAGTACCCGCGACAGGCAAGGGCCCACAACATAGTGAGGCGACCTCAAAATTGCCTATCTCAAAACCACCTGGTTTTGCAAGGGGTCACCTGGGTTTTGGCCCGTGCTCGGCGGCCATCCAGGAAACCTACCAAACCCACACATTTCTGAAAAGTAGACACCCGGGGCTTCCAGGGAGGTATGGCTTGCGTGGATCCCCCAACGTTTCCTACCAGAATCCCTGCAAACCTCAATTTTAGCTGAAAAAATCACCTTTTTCACACATTTTTGTGTGGGAAAGTGTGGCATCACTGGCCTCACACAAATTTCCTACCACCCAGCGTTCCCCAGGTCTCCCGATAAAAATGGTGCCTCACTTGTGTGGGAGGCCCAAGTACCCACGACAGGCAAGGGCCCACAACGTATTGAGGCGACCTCAAAATGGCCTTTCACAAAACCACCCGGTTTTGCAAGGAGTCACCTGGGTTTTGGCTCGATGCTCGGCGGCCATCTAGGGAAAGCTACCAAACCTACACATTTCTGAAAAGGAGACACCCGGGGTTTCAGGGAGGTATGGCTTGCGTGGATCCCCAACGTTTCCTTACCCAGAATCCCCTGCAAACCTCAATTTTAGCTGAAAAATCCCTTTTTCACACTTTTTGTGTGGGAAAGTGTGGCATCACTGGCCTCACACAAATTTCCTACCACCAGCGTTCCCCAGGTCTCCCGATAAAATGGTGCCTCACTTGTGTGGGAGGCCCAAGTACCCGCGACAGGCAAGGGCCCACAACGTAGTGAGGCGACCTCAAAATGGCCTTTCACAAAACCACCTGGTTTTGCAAGGAGTCACCTGGGTTTTGGCCCGTGCTCGGCGGCCATCTAGGGAAAGCTACCAAACCCACATATTTCTGAAAAGTAGACACCCGGGGCTTCCAGGGAGGTATGGCTTGCGTGGATCCCCCAACGTTTCTTTACCAGAATCCCCTGCAAACCTCAATTTTAGCTGAAAAAATAACTTTTTTCACACATTTTGTGTGGGAAAGTGTGGCATCACTGGCCTCACACAAATTTCCTACCACCCAGCGTTCCCCAGGTCTCCCGATAAAAATGGTGCCTCACTTGTGTGGGAGGCCCAAGTACCCGCGACAGGCAGGGCCCACAACGTAGTGAGGCGACCTCAAAATGGCCTTTCACAAAACCACCTGGTTTTGCAAGGAGTCATCTGGGTTTTGGCCCCGTGCTCGGCGGCCATCTAGGAAACCTACCAAACCCACACATTTCTGAAAAGTAGACACCCGGGGGCTTCCAGGGAGGTATGGCTTGCGTGGATCCCCCAACGTTTCCTTACCCAGAATCCCCTGCAAACCTCAATTTTAGCTGAAAAAATCACTTTTTCACACATTTTGTGTGGGAAAGTGTGGCATCACTGGCCTCACACAAATTTCCTACCACCCAGCGTTCCCCAGGTCTCCCGATAAAAATGGTGCTTCACTTGTGTGGGAGGCCCAAGTACCCACGACAGGCAAGGGCCCAAAACATTTTTTGATAGGCAATGTTGATGTTGCCTCAAAACGTTTTGTGTCCTTGCATGTCGCGAGTACTGGGCCTCCCACACAAGTGATGCACCATTTTTATCGGGAGACCTGGGGGAACGCTGGGTGGTAGGAAATTTGTGTGAGGCCAGTGATGCCACACTTTCCCACACAAAAATGTGTGAAAAAGTGATTTTTTCAGCTAAAATTGAGGTTTGCAGGGGATTCTGGATAGGAAACGTTGGGGGATCCACGCAAGCCATACCTCCCTGGAAGCCCCCGAGTGTCTACTTTTCAGAAATGTGTGGGTTTGGTAGGTTTCCTAGATGGCCACTGAGCACGGGGCCAAAACCCAGGTGACTCCCTTGCAAAACCAGGTGGTTTTGTGAAAGGCCATTTTGAGGTCACCTCACTACGTTGTGGGCCCTTGCCTGTCGCGGGTACTTGGGCCTCCCACACAAGTGAGGCACCATTTTTATCGGGAGACCTGGGGGAACGCTGGTGGTAGGAAATTTGTGTGAGGCCAGTGATGCCACACTTTCCCACACAAAATGTGTGAAAAAGTGATTTTTCAGCTAAAATTGAGGTTTGCAGGGGATTCTGGGTAGGAAACGTTGGGGGATCCACGCAAGCCATACCTCCCTGGAAGCCCCGGGTGTCTACTTTTCAGAAATGTGTGGGTTTGGTAGGTTTCCTAGATGGCCGCCGAGCACGGGCCAAAAACCCAGGTGACTCCCTTGCAAAACCAGGTGGTTTTGAGATAGGCAATTTTGAGGTCGCCTCACTACGTTGTGGGCCCTTGCCTGTCGCGGGTACTTGGGCCTCCCACACAAGTGAGGCACCATTTTTATCGGGAGACCTGGGGGAACGCTGGGTGGTAGGAAATTTGTGTGAGGCCAGTGATGCCACACTTTCCCACACAAAAATGTGTGAAAAAGTGATTTTTTCAGCTAAAATTGAGGTTTGCAGGGGATTCTGGGTAAGGAAACGTTGGGGGATCCACGCAAGCCATACCTCCCTGGAAGCCCCCGGGTGTCTACTTTTCAGAAATGTGTGGGTTTGGTAGGTTTCCCTAGATGGCCGCCGAGCACAGGCCCAAAACCCAGGTGACTCCTTGCAAAACCAGGTGGTTTTGTGAAAGGACATTTTGAGGTCGCCTCAATACGTTGTGGGCCCTTGCCTGTCGCGGTACTTGGGCCTCCCACACAAGTGAGGCACCATTTTTATCGGGAGACCTGGGGAACGCTGGGTGGTAGGAAATTTGTGTGAGGCCAGTGATGCCACACTTTCCCACACAAAATGTGTGAAAAAAGTGATTTTTTCAGCTACAAATGAGGTTTGCAGGGATTCTGGGTAAGGAAACGTTGGGGGATCCACGCAAGCCATACCTCCCTGAAGCCCCCGGGTGTCTACTTTTCAGAAATGTGTGGGTTTGGTAGGTTTCCTAGATGGCCGCCGAGCACAGAGCCAAAACCCAGGTGACTCTCCTGCAAAACCAGGTGGTTTTGTGAAAGGACATTTTGAGGTCGCCTCAATACGTTGTGGGCCCTGCCTGTCGCTGGTACTTGGGCCTCCCACACAAGTGAGGCACCATTTTTATCGGGAGACCTGGGGGAACGCTGGGTGGTAGGAAATTTGTGTGAGGCCAGTGATGCCACACTTTCCCACACAAAATGTGTGAAAAAGTGATTTTTTCAGCTAAAATTGAGGTTTGCAGGGGATTCTGGGTAAGGAAACGTTGGGGGATCCACGCAAGCCATACCTCCCTGGAAGCCCCGGGTGTCTACTTTTCAGAAATGTGTGGGTTTGGTAGGTTTCCTAGATGGCCGCCGAGCACGGGGCCAAAACCCAGGTGACTCCCTTGCAAAACCAGGTGGTTTTGAGATAGGCAATTTTGAGGTTGCCTCACTACGTTGTGGGCCCTTGCCTGTCGCGGGTACTTGGGCCTCCCACACAAGTGAGGCACCATTTTTATCGGGAGACCTGGGGGAACGCTGGGTGGTAGGAAATTTGTGTGAGGCCAGTGATGCCACACTTTCCCACACAAAAATGTGTGAAAAAGTGATTTTTTCAGCTAAAATTGAGGTTTGCAGGGGATTCTGGGTAAGGAAACGTTGGGGGATCCACGCAAGCCATACCTCCCTGGAAGCCCCGGGTGTCTACTTTTCAGAAATGTGTGGGTTTGGTAGGTTTCCTAGATGGCCGCCGAGCACAGGGCCAAAACCCAGGTGACTCCTTGCAAAACCAGGTGGTTTTGTGAAAGGACATTTTGAGGTCGCCTCAATACGTTGTGGGCCCTTGCCTGTCGCGGGTACTTGGGCCTCCCACACAAGTGAGGCACCATTTTTATCGGGAGACCTGGGGGAACGCTGGGTGGTAGGAAATTTGTGTGAGGCCAGTGATGCCACACTTTCCCACGCAAAAATGTGTGAAAAAAGTGATTTTTTCAGCTAAAATTGAGGTTTGCAGGGGATTCTGGGTAGGAAACGTTGGGGGATCCACGCAAGCCATACCTCCCTGGAAGCCCCCGGGTGTCTACTTTTCAGAAATGTGTGGGTTTGGTAGGTTTCCCTAGATGGCCGCCGAGCACAGGGCCAAAACCCAGGTGACTTCCTGCAAAACCAGGTGGTTTTGTGAAAGGCCATTTTGAGGTCGCCTCAATACGTTGTGGGCCCTTGCCTGTCGCTGGTACTTGGGCCTCCCACACAAGTGAGGCACCATTTTTATCGGGAGACCTGGGGAAACGCTGGGTGGTAGGAAATTTGTGTGAGGCCAGTGATGCCACACTTTCCCACACAAAAATGTGTGAAAAAGTGATTTTTTCAGCTAAAATTGAGGTTTGCAGGGGATTCTGGGTAAGGAAACGTTGGGGGATCCACGCAAGCCATACCTCCCTGGAAGCCCCCGGGTGTCTACTTTTCAGAAATGTGTGGGTTTGGTAGGTTTCCCTAGATGGCCGCCGAGCACGGGGCCAAAACCCAGGTGACTCCCTTGCAAAACCAGGTGGTTTTGTGAAAGGCAATTTTGAGGTCGCCTCAATACGTTGTGGGCCCTTGCCTGTCGCGGGTACTTGGGCCTCCCACACAAGTGAGGCACCATTTTTATCGGGAGACCTGGGGGAATGATGGGTGGTAGGAAATTTGTGTGAGGCCAGTGATGCCACACTTTTCCACACAAAAATGTGTGAAAAAAGTGATTTTTTCAGCTAAAATTGAGGTTTGCAGGGGATTCTGGGTAAGGAAACGTTGGGGGATCCACGCAAGCCATACCTCCCTGGAAGCCCCCTGGTGTCTACTTTTCAGAAATGTGTGGGTTTGGTAGGTTTCCCTAGATGGCCGCCGAGCACAGGGCCAAAAACCCAGGTGACCCCCTTGCAAAACCAGGTGGTTTTGTGAAAGGCCATTTTGAGGTCGCCTCAATACGTTGTGGGCCCTTGCCTGTCGCGGGTACTTGGGCCTCCCACACAAGTGAGGCACCATTTGTATCGGGAGACCTGAGGGAACGCTGGGTGGTAGGAAATTTGTGTGAGGCCAGTGATGCCACACTTTCCCACACACAAATGTGTGAAAAAGTGATTTTTTCAGCTAAAATTGAGGTTTGCAGGGGATTCTGGGTAAGGAAACGTTGGGTGATCCATGCAAGCCATACCTCCCTGGAAGCCCCCGGGTGTCTACTTTTCAGAAATGTGTGTGTTTGGTAGGTTTCCCTAGGTGCCGGCAGAGCTAGGGTTCACAAACTACAGCTAGGCACTTTGCCAAAAAAGGGTCATTTTTCACTGCGAAATTGAGGTGTGACCACGTTGCGTTTTGCGCCGTTTCTCGTAAGACTTTGGGGAACGCGGGGTGGGTGGAAATTTGTGGATCCACGCAGATTCCAGAACTTTCCACCACAGAAATGTGGGGAAAATGTGGGTTTTTGACAATTTTTTATGTTTGCAAGGGATTCTGGGTAACAGAACCTGGTGGGAGGCAGTCAAGTCACCCCATCCTGGATTCCCCTGGTTGTCTAGTTTTCAAAAATGTATAGTTTTGCTAGGTTTCCCTAGGTGCCGGCAGAGGTAGGGTTAAAAACTACAGCTAGGCACTTTGCCAAAAAAGGGTCATTTTTCACTGCGAAATTGAGGTGTGACCACGTTGCGTTTTGCGCCGTTTCCTGTCGCAGGCACTAGGCCGACCCACACAAGTGAGGTACCATTTTTCTCGTAAGACTTTGGGGAACGCGGGGTGGGTGGAAATTTGTGGATCCACGCAGATTCCAGAACTTTCCACCACAGAAATGTGGGGAAAATGTGGTTTTTTTGACAATTTTTTATGTTTGCAAGGGATTCTGGGTAACAGAACCTGGTGGGAGGCAGTCAAGTCACCCCATCCTGGATTCCCCTGGGTGTCTAGTTTTCAAAAATGTATAGGTTTGCTAGGTTTCCTAGGTGCCGGCAGAGGTAGGGTTAAAAACTACAGCTAGGCACTTTGCCTAAAAAGGGTCATTTTTCACTGCGAAATTGAGGTGTGACCACGTTGCGTTTTGCGCCGTTTCCTGTCGCAGGCACTAGGCCGACCCACACAAGTGAGGTACCATTTTTCTCGTAAGACTTTGGGGAACGCGGGGTGGGTGGAAATTTGTGGATCCACGCAGATTCCAGAACTTTCCACCACAGAAATGTGGGGAAAATGTGGTTTTTTTGACAATGTTTTATGTTTGCAAGGGATTCTGGGTAACAGAACCTGGTGGGAGGCAGTCCAGTCACCCCATCCTGGATTCCCCTGGGTGTCTAGTTTTCAAAAATGTATAGGTTTGCTAGGTTTCCCTAGGTGCCGGCAGAGGTAGGGTTCAAAAACTACAGCTAGGCACTTTGCAAAAAAAAGGTCATTTTTCACTGCGAAATTGAGGTGTGACCACGTTGCGTTTTGCGCCGTTTCCTGTCGCAGGCACTAGGCCGACCCACACAAGTGAGGTACCATTTTTCTCGTAAGACTTTGGGGAACGCGGGGTGGGTGGAAATTTGTGGATCCACGCAGATTCCAGAACTTTCCACCACAGAAATGTGGGGAAAATGTGTTTTTTGACAATTTTTTATGTTTGCAAGGGATTCTGGGTAACAGAACCTGGTGGGAGGCAGTCAAGTCACCCCATCCTGGATTCCCCTGGGTGTCTAGTTTTCAAAAATGTATAGGTTTGCTAGGTTTCCCTAGGTGCCGGCAGAGGTAGGGTTAAAAACTACAGCTAGGCACTTTGCCTAAAAAGGGTCATTTTTCACTGCGAAATTGAGGTGTGACCACGTTGCGTTTTGCGCCGTTTCCTGTCGCAGGCACTAGGCCGACCCACACAAGTGAGGTACCATTTTTCTCGTAAGACTTTGGGGAACGCGGGGTGGGTGGAAATTTGTGGATCCACGCAGATTCCAGAACTTTCCACCACAGAAATGTGGGGAAAATGTGGTTTTTTTGACAATGTTTTATGTTTGCAAGGGATTCTGGGTAACAGAACCTGGTGGGAGGCAGTCCAGTCACCCCATCCTGGATTCCCCTGGGTGTCTAGTTTTCAAAAATGTATAGGTTTGCTAGGTTTCCCTAGGTGCCGGCAGAGGTAGGGTTCAAAAACTACAGCTAGGCACTTTGCAAAAAAAAGGTCATTTTTCACTGCGAAATTGAGGTGTGACCACGTTGCGCTTTGCACCGTTTCCTGTCGCAGGCACTAGGCCGACCCACACAAGTGAGGTACCATTTTTCTCGTAAGACTTTGGGGAACGCGGGGTGGGTGGAAATTTGTGGATCCACGCAGATTCCAGAACTTTCCACCACAGAAATGTGGGGAAAATGTGGTTTTTTTGACAATTTTGTATGTTTGCAAGGGATTCTGGGTAACAGAACCTGGTGGGAGGCAGTCCAGTCACCCCATCCTGGATTCCCCTGGGTGTCTAGTTTTCAAAAATGTATAGGTTTGCTAGGTTTCCTAGGTGCCGGCAGAGCTAGGGGTCAAAAACTACAGCTAGGCACTTTGCCAAAAAAGGGTCATTTTTCACTGCGAAATTGAGGTGTGACCACGTTGCGTTTTGCGCCGTTTCCTGTTGCAGGCACTAGGCCGACCCACACAAGTGAGGTACCATTTTTCTCGTAAGACTTTGGGGAACGCGGGGTGGGGGAAATTTGTGGATCCACGCAGATTCCAGAACTTTCCACCACAGAAATGTGGGGAAAATGTGGTTTTTTGACAATTTTTTATGTTTGCAAGGGATTCTGGGTAACAGAACCTGGTGGGAGGCAGTCCAGTCACCCCATCCTGGATTCCCCTGGGTGTCTAGTTTTCAAAAATGTATAGGTTTGCTAGGTTTCCCTGGGTGCCGGCAGAGGTAGGGTTAAAAACTACAGCTAGGCACTTTGCCAAAAAGGGTCATTTTTCACTGCGAAATTGAGGTGTGACCACGTTGTGTTTTGCACCGTTTCCTGTCGCAGGCACTAGGCCGACCCACACAAGTGAGGTACCATTTTTCTCGTAAGACTTTGGGAAATGCGGGGTGGGTGGAAATTTGTGGATCCACGCAGATTCCAGAACTTTCCACCACAGAAATGTGGGGAAAATGTGTTTTTTGGACAATTTTTTATGTTTGCAAGGGATTCTGGGTAACAGAACCTGGTGGGAGGCAGTCAAGTCACCCCATCCTGGATTCCCCTGGTTGTCTAGTTTTCAAAAATGTATAGGTTTGCTAGGTTTCCCTAGGTGCCGGCAGAGGTAGGGTTCAAAAACTACAGCTAGGCACTTTGCAAAAAAAGGGTCATTTTTCACTGCGAAATTGAGGTGTGACCACGTTGCGTTTTGTGCCGTTTCCTGTCGCAGGCACTAGGCCGACCCACATAAGTGAGGTACCATTTTTCTCGTAAGACTTTGGGGAACGCGGGGTGGGTGGAAATTTGTGGATCCATGCAGATTCCAGAACTTTCCACCACAGAAATGTGGGGAAAATGTGTTTTTTTGGACAATTTGTTATGTTTGCAAGGGATTCTGGGTAACAGAACCTGGTGGGAGGCAGTCAAGTCACCCCATCCTGGATTCCCTGGTTGTCTAGTTTTCAAAAATGTATAGGTTTGCTAGGTTTCCCTAGGTGCCGGCAGAGGTAGGGTTCAAAAACTACAGCTAGGCACTTTGCCAAAAAGGGTCATTTTTCACTGCGAAATTGAGGTGTGACCACGTTGCGTTTTGCGCCGTTTCCTGTCGCAGGCACTAGGCCGACCCACACAAGTGAGGTACCATTTTTCTCAGAAGACTTTGGGGAACGCGGGGTGGGTGGAAATTTGTGGATCCACGCAGATTCCAGAACTTTCCACCACAGAAATGTGGGGAAAATGTGGTTTTTTTGACACTTTTTTATGTTTGCAAGGGATTCTGGGTAACAGAACCTGGTGGGAGGCAGTCAAGTCACTCCATCCTGGATTCCCCTGGGTGTCTAGTTTTCAAAAATGTATAGGTTTGCTAGGTTTCCCTAGGTGCCGGCAGACCTAGGGTTCAAAAACTACAGCTAGGCACTTTGCCAAAAAAGGGTCATTTTTCACTGCGAAATTGAGGTGTGACCACGTTGCGTTTTGCGCCGTTTCCTGTCGCAGGCACTAGGCCGACCCACACAAGTGAGGTACCATTTTTCTCGTAAGACTTTGGGGAACGCGGGGTGCGTGGAAATTTGTGGATCCACGCAGATTCCAGAACTTTCCACCACAGAAATGTGGGGAAAATGTGTTTTTTGGACAATTTTTTATGTTTGCAAGGGATTCTGGGTAACAGAACCTGGTGGGAGGCAGTCAAGTCACCCCATCCTGGATTTCCCTGGGTGTCTAGTTTTCAAAAATGTATAGGTTTGCTAGGTTTCCCTAGGTGCCGGCAGAGCTAGGGTTCAAAAACTACACCTAGGCACTTTGCAAAAAAAGGGTAATTTTTCATTGTGAAAATGTGGTACGTCCACGTTGCATTTTGAGCCATTTCCTGTTGTGGGCACAAGGGCTACCCACACAAGTGAGGTACCATTTTTATCGGGAGACTTAGGGTAACACAGAATTGTAGAGCAACTGTTATTACCTATTGACTTTCGATGCATTTCTGCCTTCCAAATGAAAGACAATGTGTAAAAAATAAGTCATTTTGAAAAATGACCTATAATTCTCAAGCTAGTATGGGTACTCCCAATTTCGGAAATGTGCAAATATCTACTGTTTCTAAAATCTACATTTTGTTCCCATTTCAGAAATACATAGGTTTCTTTCATAACAATTTTTCCATGTATACATTTTCCCAAAATAATTGCTATATACCCGGTACTTAAAAAAAATCATTGCAAGATGTTGCTCAATTATTGGCTCTGGGTTCGTCGGGTTCTTGGTGAACCTACAAGTCCTATATATCCCCACAACCAGAAAGGTCCAGCGGATATAACGGTATATTGCCTTCAAATAGCTGTCATAATTAGAAGAAGTTACAGGTGAAAACGTTGACACAAATGGCTGTTTTTTTCAACTAATTTTCAATTTTTCCTTTATTTAACTGTTAGTTTCTATAAGGAAAACTTTAAGGATCTACACAAATGACCCCTTGCTGAATTCAGAAATTTGTCTACTTTTCAGAAATGTATGGCTTTCCAGGATCCATTATTGGTTTCATACCCATTTCTACCATTAACTGGAAGGAGGTTGAAAGCACAAAAAATAGCAAAAATAGGCTATGTCCCAGAAAAATGCCAAAACTGTGTAAAAAAGTTAGTTTTCTGACAAAAGTCTGCTTGTTCCTGAAAGCTGGGAAGATGGTGATTTCATCCCCACAACCCCTTTTTGATGCCATTTGCAGGGAAAAATCAAGACGCTTTCATCTGTAGCCCTTTTTTCGCATTTTTCCAAAAAAAAAAAAAATTTAGCTGTATTTTGACTAATTTCTGGGTCCCCTCCAGGGGAATCCACAAACCCTGGGTACCTTTACAATCCCCATGATGTTAGAAAAAAAGGACGCAAATTTGGCATGGATACCTTATGTGGTCAAAAAGTTACAGGGGCCGAAGCGCGCACTACCCCAAATAGCCAAAAAAAGGCTTAGCACAGGAGGGGAAAAGGCCTAGCAGCGAAGGGGTTAAATGATTGATAAGTTGGAATTTAATCATTACCATCAACTATTCAACTAATTGGTCCATCGACCAAGTGGAAGGAAAGTTGATGATAAAAGTCAGTTGTGATTTCATAATTTGACCTATGAAAGGAAAAGAATTTATCGTACATATAAATTGACCCCAGTGCATCAGAGATTCTGGGTGAATGTGTATGGGCCATTGTATCATGACGTATTGAGTATTGATCCCTGATAACTATTTGGATTAGCGCTGGATCAGTTTCACTAAATTAATTACAGACCAAACAAGAACACAACCTAATAACATGACACAAAGAAAATTAACAATGCAACAAAATCATTAAAGTACCCAACACAACAAAACAACATGCAATACAATAACAATAGTACAACACAAAAACAGCACTATGAATAAATGCAGTACAATAACACACCAAAAACAATAACACATCACCACCAAAACGA
Source organism: Calotriton arnoldi (assembly GCA_963921515.1). Taxonomy (NCBI): domain Eukaryota; kingdom Metazoa; phylum Chordata; class Amphibia; order Caudata; family Salamandridae; genus Calotriton; species Calotriton arnoldi. The sequence continues at coordinate 13,268 of CAWUFW010025373.1, forward strand.
AATGCAACACAAGAAAAATGCGCAGATATTCTTGTCATACAAAATCTGCTTTTATAATACTGTTGTAAAATGTGTTTGGCCCAAGCTCTACCTTCCCTGCCATAAATGTTTTGTGATCTGGACTATGGAGTTCACTAATGATTTCCTTCCTGTAAGTAGACTTACAGAATCAGATATAATACTCAAGTTGTTGATAAGTTGAAAGAATTGTCTAGTTAGGTTGAAGAAATAAACACAGCCAACAGGACCCAAAAGAACACAACCTACCTAATAATATATTAAAACCACAAACATAAACACAAGTTGAGATAATAGTGATTAATTCATCTTCCCTGGCTTTTTTACAGTAGCATAGGAAGAAGGACCTTTTTACTTATTTGTCAATAAAAGTATTATTGAGTAAAGCTTCGAATCCTTCAACAGTTTAAGTGTTTTGATTTTAAGTGTCTCTGCAAACAATTGCCTTACTGCATTTTAGAAAAGTGCAGAGATATATATCCTTGTGATCATTCACCTTCTTTTGGTTAATTACCCCTTCTCATTAGTTAAATTAAATGAATAAGCTGGTCTTGTGGTTGACATGCCTCATTGATATAAAATTGGAGGACTATCTGCTCTTTGCATAGTTTTCCCAGCTTTCTCCACTGTTCAAGGTTGCACACTCTCAATCTTCTATCTTCAAATCACACAGTGTTACAGGCATCCTAAATATTGTCATTAGTATAGTGCATGGTTGTCTGTTACTTTTTAGTGTTATTGCCTTGTCCAAGGAACTTGCAAACTGAAGATTGAACGGAAAGTGAATCAATATCATGTGGTGTATCAGTAAACAGTTGGTGGTGTGCTTAAGGTACACAGATATGCTCATATCATGGTGTGAGGAATATGACACAGCATCTATGTGAGCCAATGTTACAAAAGGAAGTGTCTGTCAGTAGAGCCATCATGTATTTTCATATGCATGCCATCATGAGCCCTGGGGTCAATAATGTAGAGCCTGCTGCCTATGAAATACTGGGCAGATATGAGGCCCACTCAGCTGAAGTACATCAAGTTATATTGTGGCAGCTGAAAATCACTCAGAGCTCTCATCCGCTCTACCCAACTGAGGCATACACTGACTGAAAATCACTCAAAATACCAAACCTGCATGTGGCACACAAATGTATACCGTGGTATCTGAGAATTACTTAGAGTACAAACCCTTTTAGAGTTTTACCAAGATGTATGTGTTTGATCGGCTGCATCCCTCATTTCCTTGGCTGATGACAATAAAAGACAGGGGAACAAATGGGGTGGGTGTGCTGCTCCTTGTGACAACTTCCATTGCCCAGAAGCTATGTAATGTATGACTCTGGGTCAAAGGAGCTGTCAGCGGCATCCAGGAGATATTTTGACAAAATGTAAGCAATCCCTAAATACACATAAGCCAAGGGTTTATGGGGTACTCCTCAACAGGGTGAAAACAGAAAAATGGAGGACCACACGATGTATCCACCTCAACAATGGAACAAAAACCTGCAACATGACCAGGGAACCTCACAGGATGAAAAGATTAATTGGTTATGTTCCCATGATATACTGATCAAAACTCTACCCAGATGAGGTACACAGTGCTATCCAGAGGTAGTTGAGAATTTCTTAAACCATACACCATTGTGGGCTATAAAAGAATATCAAATAGAAGCTGATGACAATTCAGAACATTCTCACCTTGTTTGATACTCTTGGGCAGTATCTTCAGAATCTACCTCCCTTGTGAAGTCTTACCAGTAGATGGATACAGAGTGGTGTACCTGATATGTTCATTAGATTTCCTGTCTGAAACGTAGGAGTATAATCAAGCTAGTGTACGCATAGGTGTGACCATTGTCTTAACTCCACAGAAATGGTGGTTGTGAGAAACCCCCACTTTTTGCCCCCATTTTGTCTTCTGAATTCTGGTTTACTGACTCTGATTGTGCCCTTAGGTACAATTACATTTGGTACTGTTAACCTACCTGTAAGTCCCTAGTATATGATAGGGCATGTAGGTTTAGAGGCTCAGTTGATTTAATGCACTTAACTGTGCACTGCTGTGATGCCTGCTGTCATTTTAAAAGCCAGCCCTGCCTTGCAGGCAGCTTTTAAAACAAACTTTGTCCAAATTTGACATTGGAATTAAAGGTTCTTCCAAAGTCTTAAACTACCTTATTTTTATATATGTCACCCCTAAGGTCTACTCTAGGTAGGGTAGGGCGCCATGTTAAAATAAGCAGGGACATTATAACAGATGTTTTATATGCCCTGATGAGAAGAAAACTGTCAATTGTGTTTTCCCCATTGCAGCATATTAGTTCCATATGCTAACATGGGAAAGCTTTATCAGCCCTGCCAAGTACCACGCATCAGGCGTTAGTCTAACACATTTCAGTGTGGTAGTCCGCATCACCGCACTGAAATGCAAAAAACACGCATTATAGCACCTCTCAGCTGTCAAGCTAGATCGTCCCGGCAGGCTTAAGGGCAGGTGGTTCATGTGTGCGCTAGTACTGTTTTAAAATGCAACGATACCCGAAACACGTGGCCGGCATAACTGTGACGTCACTTTCAGTGCCCAAGGCTATGGAGATACTTTAATAGGGCGGTGCTGCAAACGGACGGCATTTCAAGATTAGCTGCAGTGTGCACGCTACTTGCACTACAGCGCAGTAGGTATAATGGATCCCGTGGGCGGGGCGGGCCGGGCCCTCTCAGGCTCACTGACCCTCATCAGCACTGTGACCGGTTAACAGGCTCACCATGGAGAGCCTGCTGCCTGGCAGCCTCTAGCATAGGGAGCTGCTCACTGCTGGCTTTTGAATGGTGCTTAACTTAATCATCCTGCGGTGCCGATCTACTGTGAGTGAATCAATGGTGTGTCACATAGATTTGAGCCAGGCCCGGCTCGGAGAGGTGAGCCCTGGCATGTTTATCACGTTATTATTTCAGCAACACAATAAGCCCAGATCAAACTTGTTGTGATTAATCAAGCCCACTGTTGGGCCTTCCCTCAGGCTTTCCTTGTGTGTTCTTCAAATATGAAATAGAGCAACGTGATCCGGATCATTATCCGAACTGGGCACTGGCTGCAGCCCCCACACACAGATCCGGTAGTGCCTCGTCTTCCCTTTTAAATGGTGGCAAGGCACCCCAGACAGTCACTACTATGCACTAGTAGTGCAGAGATTCCAGGCAGAAACGGGCAGTTTGGTTCTGTTTACCGAGCTGCCCCAGGCTGTCCCTGCCTCTAAACTTAAGTGGTGTTGGCAGGATGTGTTTTCCCCCTGCATCACAATTACCGAAGGGCCTCCTGGCAGCCAGTGCAGACCCCCCCACACTCCCAAACATAGATTGGGCCTCAGGCAGCCAGTCTGACTCAGAGAGCAGATCGTTGTCCACCGAGTCCAGTCTACTCTGCAGCAAAACCAGCAGAGCGGCTACTGTGACTGGCAATAAGTTGAAGTTCTCAATGAGTGTTAAACGATTTCTGAAGAATAACTAAAACTGTAAAGGCAATCTATGACACCAACACAGCACCTGTTTACATTTCACACGTTTTACTCTATATTGCAATCCAGAAGACTATTTCCTTTTACCAACTGTTATGTTTCTGTAGATTTTAACAACACTCAGACATGATGTGCTTATGGACAACTTCAGAGAGATGTTGGAAGAGAAAGAATGAAAGTGTATAAAGAGTGAGAAACTGCAGAGGACAGTATGAATGGAAAAACATGATGGATTCAAGCACTCTGAAGACTGCTTCCTTCCACACACCTTAGTAATGTTTAAATCATAGTCTAATATTTTCAGAATTGCATCATTTTAAACTCTAATTCACAACAAACTATTTATTAGTTACTCATTCATCTGATATGGCTAACAAGCATTAGTTACAGCAACAGGTCTGGTTTGTTTTAGAGTATGTTGGTTATTGTGTTGTATATCTGGATATAGTAATAGAAAACTCACAGGCATGCAAATAATAATAGTCATTGCTTTAATTTACTCACGAGGAAGTGCAACACAAAGTGGCAAACATTCGTTAGTAGAATGTCACTCATTCACATATTGAAAACATATAAATGTGACATATAAGTAATTATGAAAATTGGCAGCTGTGTAAAGTTATATTTAAGAATCGTGTCTGGCCCTTTGCAAAATGTAAGACTGAGAACAGAAGGCTGGTATTTTTCTTGGGGGTAGGAGAGATGCAGAAGGGTTAGGGTTGTGAGGGTAGTTTCAATAACAAGCTGACCCATGCTATAAAATGTGCTTTTTAGGCTAGCATTCGGTCATGAACAGATCATCTTCTGAGCAGTAGCAGTGCCTGACAGCCCTCGGATACTGAGAGCTGCAGTCACGCAGTGTGTCTCTGGTTAGTGCCCTTCCATTTCTGGTGCCGTGCAGCAGTTCTAAGATCTTCTTAGAGTTTCTTGTTGCTCAAATGGGTAGAATTTCTGATATTTATATGTTCTTCTCATCTTCTTTGCTTGATTTCTGCTCGCGAGAAAGTGTCACTCATAGGCATTGAAATGTCACTCATAATTACACTGGAATTATGAAAATGTCACACATAGCAATCTGAAACCTTGGCAGCTATGCTTTATTTAGCATGAATACAGTCTATCTATTGACAAGATTAAGCTAAAATATTAATTCAAAGTGTCAAAATAATAGTTTGAATAAATCCCACATCTTTCCAAGGTTAGATTTAACTATGACAGAAAAGAAGTTAGAGAACTTGCTTTTCTGATGTGCCTGAATCCAGCTCTGGAGCAGTCTATCCTGATTTTGCCTTTGGCAGGCTGAGGCAAGCTGCCTTGTTGAGGTATGGAGTGGCCTTGGCTGAGACAAAGGAGACAGCTGGTGTGAGTAGAACTGCCACCAGCAGTTGCCAGGACAGGAAGGAAGCTGGGTAGCCAAACTGGTCTTCAAAGGGAGAAAGACAGTGAGGACAGGAACCAGGCCCATCCCCACTTCCTGTACCCGCAGTCAGATGGGAGCCTCTGTAATTGAATTAGGAGAGGAGCTGGAAGGAAAGTGTAAGGGAAAGTTAGCCACGCCTGTGGGTGGGTTATTCAGACCTGAAGCTCCAGGAGGGATTTTCTCCATTTTGATTTTTGTGGAATGGTGCTTTCTGGGACAAGAAAATGCCACACTTCAGGGGAAGTGGTCATCACAGAGGATGGCATGCTGCACCCCAATGGCCTGGGATACCCCCTTCTTGCCAGCCAAGAAGCCTGGATGACTTTGGGAGAGCTGCCCAGCAACTTAGATCCCTCCCTAGAAGACCCCCTTGTCTGAACCAAGAAGACTACACTTTTAAGGATTGCACCTGCTGCACACTTTGGGCTTCACCAAAAGAAGGACTTTGCCTTGCTCTGAAAGTTTAAGGAGTGGACTCCCTGAAAGCAACAGGTTAAAGGAGCTCAACCTGCATCATCTGCACCAAGAAGAACCCAGCTGATCATCTTCACCTGGACTTTGAAGGATTTAGCCAGGTGCATTGTGAGTCTTGAAGTTCCAACTTCCGAGGGAGCAACTCAGAGCTTCTGGAACCTTGGATTTGTGTTCTAGACATTTAAAGACCTCAGAAGGACCTTCTGGAGAAAGATCCAGACATTTGAGACAATTTTCATCAAAAAGCTCCATAAGTTGGCTGACCTGTCGTAGAGAGTCAAGCCGGCAACGTTGAACTGTGACTCAGACTGAGATTCAGGTTTGCCCCACTGAAGCTCCAGAGCTTCCCAACCTTCAACGAGACCTCCAGGACTACACTGAGGCTTCCCGCTGAAGCAAGCAGCCTTTTTCGACGTGCAACCCAACCTGCTGAGGGGCCTTGCTTGATGTCGAGAGAAAAAGCCCCAAAAAAGTGACTAAGTCAGAAGGTAATCTCTTGACCGTGCCCTACCACTAATCATATCTGACCAGCGCTCCATCGCAGTTGGTCTGAAAGTTTGACTCAGTCCCAGTCAAGTGTGACCATGTGTCCCAAGTTGTTGCTTTCGGCTTTTAGGCACTAGAAAGCATTTCATCTTTAAGAATTCATATCTCCGGTTCCCTTCATTGGATTGTTGTCATTTTAATCATAAAAATGTTTCCTATTATTATAACTTGGTGTTGGATTTTTATTGTGTGTTGTGTCTTACTTATTTACTGTTATTGATGTTTTAAATGCTTTACACACCTGTCTCCTAAGTTAAGCCTGTCTACTCACAGCCAAGATACCAAGGTCTGAGCAAGGATTCATTTATTGAGAACTTGACTGCCCATTATTTGTGATTGTGGTGTTATTACTAGTTGTAGGTTCCTACTTGCACCTACTAATAATCCACCCTCCAGCATTACTGCCACCCAATCTAGGATGAATGGCCCCAATCAATGTTTCCCTATTTCCATCAATAACCACCATGGAACTGATAGTGAACTTTTAGGAAACAGTTTTTTTTATATTCTGTAAATATTGGACACACTCCTAGAGGTTTTCATTGTCCTCTAAGATGAGCTATAAGCAGGCATAGGCAAGATTCAGGGTGCTGACCCCCTCTCATAATCTTGTTGAAAAAATCAAGGAGTTAGCTCATTCCACATACCAGTAAGCGATATCACACAAGTCATAAGAGCAGCTACATGTTTTAATATGTTCTTAAGCAATCAGTTGTTTTCACACACAGATTTCTGAAGCAAACTACTCCCAAATGACACTTTGTTGAAAGTATTATCCAAAGAAATTTCAATGCCCTGGATTAGCTAGGTTAGTTCATGTAATAATTTTAAATTATTGATATTGAGGTCTTCATATTACACATCAGCTTCTAATCACTGTAAAGGTGGTACTATTATATTGGTTATTAATTCTACTGAACTTGAGCACTGCTCTCTCCTGAAGCTGGCAAACATTTCTTTCCTGATGGTTAGAAAGATAGGGGCCCCAATGTTTCCATACCAAAAATAAGAGGAACTAGGCATGAGTAGTTGCTGCAGTACGTTTATTTTTAGATAAGGCCAACTAAACCCACCACTGGCACCTCACCTCAGCAACTGCTAGCCATCGAATCCCTGTGTCTGGTGTGGTGGTGTATCAGCATGAACCAGTGGGCGCGAGTCCAAACTTCACACTTCTTCTCCCCCCCTTAAATGAACAGTGAACAACCAACAAGAGGAAAAAAAAGATGAAATTAGACAATACATTTAGGTAAGCAAAGAGGAATCATGGCCAATAAATAAACAAAGTCAGGAGGAATCATGAACATATGGAAAGCTATACCCAATATTATCAGGTAACCTGTTTGATAAGTAAATTGTTGCTAATAGCAAGCAACCAAGGAAAAATGAATTAACTCAAAAGTGTGCAGTCACAATGTTATTCAAAGCATTGCAGTTGATAATGTGTGCTGTATAATCCTGAAAGTATGATACAAACTCAGGACAAATTCACTTAATCACAAAATCTTTGTAAAATGTAGGAATGTGTCTCTCTGATTTCAAGTGTTTGTCGTGCCTTGAGTTCATCCATTTGTATCACTTCTTTATTGAAATGACCACACACCAAATCTTCCCCACTGTGGGGTGTTCAAACAATCTTATCCTTGTTCCAATTCTTTCTATCACTGGCGTTAGTAAAAACACATTCAATATGCATAGGAGATGGAAACTTGGATACCTCTCTTGGCACTAAACCAGGTTTTTTAATTTTTACCCAGCGCACAACTGACAAATCTCAAAAGTCATTCCTCACACTAGCCTTTGCATACGCACTCTGAACTTTTTTCCTCAAATTCTCCACACTAAGCAAAAGGTGTATGTACAAAACATTTAGAGAACAATAGCAACATTTTCTGCCACTAACAACAGAATTCAGAATGAGTAAGTAGGACATGGACTTACACTCCAGACAGCATTTACAGAGCTAATTTGCAAAAAAGGCTTAAGTGCAGAAACCAAATATATTCTTGAAAAGATGATATCTGAATACAGAAATATTAAGTACTAGATCTGCACTGTAGGCTAAAAAATAACCCAATCCAATATGGCGTTGAAGAATAAAACTTATTTGTAATACATGGACGAATGTATAATTAAAAGAACCCCTCCAAGATGGTGCACGTGAATCTGAGTTTCCAAGTGACTCATACAGTGAAGAAAGCTTATCTTATATATCTTGGATAGTAGGAGGAGCTCTGTGCTCTTGTCCTCCTATACATGAAGCAGCCAAAAACTTCCTCTAGACACGTTCTCCATTTCAGTCTGGGCATGGATGAAGCCAGAGCATGAAGTAGGCAGAAAATTGGTTGTCGAGGAGTTGGGTTCTCTCATTGCCAATAAAGAAAAGAGGACTGAGGTGCAAGCAGCTGCTAGTGTAAGGCTATTTGCATATTAGCACAACGGAGCACCGGAACCTCACCTCGGCAACTGACAGGCATTACATCACAATGTCCAGCGTGGTGCCATATGAGAGTGGAGCACTGTGTGCAGGAACAAACCCCACACTTATACTTCCCTTTAAGGGGCTTCCAGGTACCATCATAAAGCAGACCCTGAACCAAGGGCCATTCAGATTTACATTGAAGTAAGATTGGATGTCATTGCCTTAGATGTGACATTAGACATGCTGGCATAAGCTGATAACTGAGAGGAAGTAGAGAAAGCTATTAAACTAAAATGAGAATCATTAAATGGAGAATCCAAGAAGAAAGAGTTGAAATAATGATGTAAAAGATTCACATCCGCCCTCTGCTCTCTACATATAAAAACCATGGCTACAAGTTTAAGAGGGAGGGAAAATGAAGAGATATCGCCAAAGGAATTGACATTATCAACAGTGTGGTTGAATCTAGAAATGAAAATAGGTATCTTGAGAGATAGAAAAGTGGCAATTGCTTAGAAAAAAACACTGTATGGTAATTTCTATTCTATGAATGGTCTGATGCAACCGATCCCACGCAGGTTGGTGAAACTTGCATAACCTCCTCTAATTCATGACATATAAAGTTGTTGATGGAGCAGTCCCAGGATAGTTGTATGTTACAATATTGTATGCAAAATTATACATTGGCATTACTTTTGTGTCCTAAATCGGCTATAAATTTTACATTAATGACTTAAATGGGGTGATATTTTTGAAAATTATGTTTAAGATACAATATTTATGTTGGATGTTATTATCTCTGACAATGATATTCTGGTATCACACCTTCCAGGATTTGCTGACTTAAGAAATCCACTCCAGAGGACTATTGCATTCATGGGATAGGAGGATAATAACATTTCCTCTCTTCCTTTCCTGCTCTCTGCTCTCATGGGTGGGGGGTGAAAGACCCACACCACTTGCCTAAGAAATTCCTACTAGACACTGTTGAGAATTAATAGAGTAATATCAGTTACTCTGGTGAGGCTTCATGAGCAGGATCAAGGATATCACCTCGAGCAATGCCCAGCCCCATTTCCATTACTATCTACAGATGTTTAGCTTCAATCATATCCTACAAATGCAATTATTTGCATATACTTTCAAACTGCATCCTTACTTTGCGCCCTCAGACTTCTTAATAAAATCTGATTATTTTAATAAACTGCATACATATTATTGTGTTTTTTCTCTTTAGCACTCACATTGATTTGCCGCAAATATTTGAAAAAATTAATTGTACCCCCCCATGTTTTCAGTTCATGAGCATATAGTGAGGCATTTATCTATTAGACTTAGCAATAAGTACTAATTTGTATTAATTATTATTCAGGGACAGTGACCCAACTATCTCATATGATTAAGCTTTTATATCATATCCATCTTAATATTATCCCAGGTGATTGTAACAATAAACTACCAGAGGGTCTCATCCCGCTTGATCAGATGGAACAACTTCATGGGATGAAGGTACTTCCAGTTAGCGATACAGAATATAGGATAAGACGCTCTTGGGTAATTGGCAAAAATGCTGATTTGATCGTTTCCCATGACCTGAACATCGTAAACGGCCATACTAAGTCTGATTCTCCAGCCCACCCAACCTTCAAGCGGGTTTGTATACTAGTAACATAGACTACATTCTCCTGGACAGACGCTTATGGTCTTCCCTAATTGACATGGAGGTGACACCTAGAAACGACAGCGACCATAAAGCACTAGGTGCACATTTTTGTGTCGGATCCCTCACAAACTTACCAGGACTGGGTAATAATATTTCTACAAGCAGAATTGAAATGTGTAATAACAGAAGGAACGTGAAATGGGCAGTACTAGCGGGCAATGCTAGAGTGCAGTCACAAATTTACAATCTCTTCATGGAGAAAATGGCCCCTCTTGAAAGATTAGCTCTAAGTGCAATTAACTTTGTTGACCATCACTGTAAATTTATGGGGCAACTAAAACTGTTCTTCACTAAGGACAGGCAAAGGGGGTGACTGGCATCCAAACCCCCCAATTGGTATAAAGTTGCCCACAGACATGCCAAAGCAGCAAAATCGGGGGACCGTACAGAGATCTCTAATGCCAGAAATGCCTATAGCACAACATTTAAAGGCAAAAAGGGGGTGGGAGGAAGAGCTATGGGAGAAACGTACCGAATCCCTGTACAATAATAACACCTAGGCGTTCTGGGAACTCATTGCATCTGGGACCTGTACTATAGAAAATCATTTGGATACAGTGGTTCAACTTGCTGTATGGAAAGCCCATTTCACTGAGTTATACAAGACATTGTCAAACAATGATGCTCAAAATCCTGAGGGTGACTTTGTAGACCAGACAAGGAAAAAGCCCAGAACAGCGGCTATAGTGACCATAGTACTTGGGATGGGAGTAACTGCACAGGCATTGCACCTATTGAAAAGGGATAAGGCACCTGGCCCGATGGCATTACGGGAGGTTTATACCTGTCTCACCCTGATAGGTACCTTTTTTGAATGCCCTTAGCAATGCTATCCTGAGAGGCAAGGATATCCTGAGAGGCAAGGATATCCCCCCTCCTGGAAAGGAGCAAATATCATTCCCATTTACAAGAAGGAAAGGAGGGACGTTGCATCCAACTATAGACCCATTTGTTTAATTGACATCAGGCAAAAAATATTTGCTAGGCAAATTTTAATTAGACTCCAAACCTGGATAACAGAACATCATATCCTAGCGCACTGCCAAGCAGGGTTTAAGGCAAAGATCAGTACCTTGGACCAGGTACTTCGCTTCAGGACGCTATGATGGAAGTATGTCATCCTGAAGTATGATCATCTTTATGTTGCCTTTATAGACCTGAGGGTGGCATTTGACCTGGTTCCTAGGGAGAACATATGGGTTGTGTTGAAGTCATACAGTGTCCCAGAGCAACTCATTGGAATTTTGAAAATTTTACAAACTGAATCATATGCACAGGACAGGTGGAATGCGGGTGGGGACTTCACATCTAGGATACAAATCAATCGAGGTGCCAGGCAAGGGTGAATGCTGGCCCCTATGCTCTTTAGTTTATATAGAAATAGAGTGGTTAAATGGCTAGCAAATTGTAATCATGACACACCAAAATCTGCAGGCATGAACGTCCCTATTTTAATGTTTGCTGATGGCACACTTTTAACATCTCGAACACCGCATGGATTGTAGTCGCTGTTAGACCACTTTTCATCCTTTTGCCATGCAAGGGGCCTTGAGACAAACTCGGCAAAGTTAAAATTCATGGCATTGAACCCCCATCACTTCTTTAGAGGTAAAATTAGGATAGAGGAGGCACCCATGGAGCAAGTAAAGTCCTTTGGCTATATGGGCGTAAGAGTGTCTGACAATATATCCTGAGCAATCGAAACAAGCACTCTCCTTGAGACAAGAAGAGTGTCATCCTAGTGCACTCTAAAGAATATTCAGTTCATTATTCCATGGGTGAAAACGTAATCATTAGACTCTGGGTTTCATCTTTGTCTTTGTTCTTATTTTTGTAAATCTTTAAGTGATCATGCCTTCTGTTATTATTCCTTCATAATAACCTTAATGATGAATCCAACAGTTTATGATGCCCAATGCATTTCGGGCACGGATGCCCTTCTTCAGGGGCTATACACTGTAATTGAGAAGAAACGAGGTATCAGCACAATGCACTGAACAGTGCATAACAAAAGTTAATGAGGGTGACAGTCCCCCGATCATGCGCTAGAGTGCTGCGTGCACGTGAGATGTCTACGGTGAATCTGTATTAAAACCTGGAGGTGATGTGTGAATATACCGCGTGCAAGTTAAAACAATACGTGTGAGTACGGAATTTAATAGGTGCACATAGGTGTATGGTACATAGTGACGGTTTCACTATGTACCATACGTGTGTAAAAAGGGGCTCCGAACATTTGTGTGCACGAGGTTCATAACCTCCATATTGTTAAATGCATGTACCGAGCCGTAAACTCTTACAAGGTGCTAAAAGCATACGTAAAATCACGAACGTGCGCCAAACCGTAAACCCTCTCAAACTAATCATGCCGAATTCATGCATAAAGTGGTAAGACCGTAACTCACATAACCATCAAGTTCCGGTCTCATGTGCGGTCGATGCTGTGAACCAAATACGGGAAAACTTAGCTAATGTCCACATGTAAAACGGAAAGCTACCAACGGTCAAATGTCAAAAGCTACTTACGTAGTGGCGGATCGTGGAACTCTGCAAGCGCGCGGTGTCCCGAAGTGTGTGCTCAGGTTAGAAACGCCCGGAAATATATAGCAATCACGTGATTTTCCAAAGCAAGTCACCCGGAAGTGCAAACTGTGATCGGTGAAGAGTATACATGTGGCGAGGGTGTATACGGTGGGGTGTATAAGTGTATACAAAAGTATCTATGTTGCCTGTAATCCTTGCATACAAATTCACGCGTGGTAACAACAAAAGATGCATGTCGGTGTAAGTGCCTCAGTGAAGAGAAGGGTGAACTACAATAGAAATGAAAGAAAGCCTCGTAGTTAAAATAGAATCATAAATAAAGGAATCAACAGCTCTATCATAACAACTCATAGCGCCTGTAAACAATACGGCAAACTAACAGAATAGTGAGTAATTCAAATATCAAAATAATACATAATTCAAATGTCAACATGTATCGAATCTCCATATGCAATCAGGATAAAATGACGTATATACGTGGCTGAACTGCCTAGTTTTTTGCAATGGAATTTTACATCATATGTTACACATGACTACGTATGCACTGATCCAAATCAAAAGATAGCTGTAAGAAATAAAATTAACTGATAACTGTGGAGGTTGGAATGACAATAGAAAAGGTGTACGTTGGGTCAATGCACCACTATTACCTTGTCAAATATTGTGCAATAAAGGTTTGCATCATATGTTACACATGACTACTTATACTATAATCCAACGACTAAAAAGGGTAAAATGACAATGAAAATAAAGAATTTGTGCTTGTAATCAAGGTACCATTATCAGGAATAGATAATAATATCCAGTTCCAAATATTTAACACTAAACTCTGTTAAGGATGTCACAGAAAACAACTGAAATCGTAACGTTCATTGAGTCCCCTAGCACTGATGGTGTCCATGCGGTTGATCCAATGGACCTCCCTCTGTAACATGAATTGAGTATAATTCCGACCCTGTAGAATGGGAATTTGTTCGAGGATTAAAAAGCGGAGTTGACTGATATTATGATTCATGGTATGGAAGTGGACTGCCACCGTGGATTTCACATTGTGGGTACGAATATTACTTTTGTGTTCATTCAATCTTATGCGTATCTTCAGTTCAGTTTTACCAACGTAGGCCAGTCCGCATGGACATTTCAACATATAGATTACATTTTGGCTGATACATGTTGCGTTGACTTTCAATTTGATGATGGTGCCTCTGCTGGGATGTCTTGTAGTATTCCCTCTTATTATTGAATTGCAGTTGCCACAATTTAAACAGGGTGTAGTTCCCTTGAATGTTGTTTCTCTGTGACTCGTGGTGGTGCTTAGCAATTGTTTTAAGTTCCTCAATCGCTTGTAGGCGAATCTTGGAGGTGTGTCAAATATGTTCCTGAAATGATTTTCCGTACTGAGCATTGGCCAATATTTTAAGATGGTTTTCTTTATCTGATGACTTTGAATAGAATATTTTGATACAAACACACATCTATCTTCGCCTTTGTCTTTAAAATGGGAAGTAAGTAAACTCGTTCCTGATCTCTTCTGAGCCTTACTGACTGCGTTTTTCAGAATAGCATGTGGGTAATTTCGTTTCTTGAATTTGTCAATACACCTTTCCATGCTTTATTGATACAATTCATCACTGGACGATATCCTTTTGAGTCTAAGTAACTGCGAGTATGGCAAGTCTTCTTTTAGGGATGGCTGATGGAAGTTGTGGAAATGTAGCAAATTGTTTCAATCAGTGGGTTTGGTGTATACTTGAGTTATTAATATTCCATTGTGGTTGGTAATGCAGGTATACAGAAAGGTGATTTGATTCTTACTAATGGTAGAAGTGAATTCAATGTGTTGATCTACCCTGTTGAGGGTCTCGATAGCCATCTGGAGATCCATTAACGGTCCCTGCCAAAGTACAAATATGTCATCTATGTATCTTTTATATAGAACCAGGTGCTGTAGCCATTCATTCTTGTTCAATATATGATCTAGTTCAAAACGATACATAAACAGATTTGCGTATGTTGGAGCGGCACAATTGCCCATGGATGTTCCAGAACATTGAATATAATATTGATCTGACCATTTGAAGCAACTGTGGTATAGTGTGAAATGAATCAATTCCATAAAGAAGACTTTTAATGCTTGTGGTTTGTCGCTGTTAATTAAGAATGATTCAACTGCTTCAATGCCCTTGTCGTGAGGAATGGATGTATGTAAAGATTTCACGTCAATTGTTCAAAGAACGGTTTCTGGTGTAATTTGGCTTTTGGTGCTCTCCAGTATGTACAGGAACTCTGTGGTATCCCTTACGTATGTTGTCATAGATTGAACCAATGGTTGCAAATGTTTGTCGAGGTACTTGCCTATTGGCTCGTGTATGGAGTTGATGGTTGACACAATCGGTCTGAATGGAGGTTGAGTGGCGTTTTTATGAATTTTCGGTATCATATAAATGTATGGTACAGCTGGATTGCTTTTGATGAGGTACCTCTTGTCTTCCAGGGTAATCGTGCCATTGTTGACAGCGTCATCGATGATTTTCGTGAGTATACCTACAAACTCGTTAGTGGGATCAAAAGTCAAAGACATGTAAGTGTTGGTGTCTTGAACGTGTTCATTGACTTTCATCTCATAAAAGTCGGTGTCCATGAGGACCATGGCTCCGCCTTTGTCTGCCTGGCGTATGGTGATCTCTGTTCTCAGTGCTATCTGCGAGAGCGCTTCACGTTCTTTTTTGGTGATGTTCGAATTTTTGGACTTGTTTTGCATGAATATTTTTCTCAATTCTTTTTGTGTGACTGTCTCAAATGCATCTAGTACCTTATGGCTAACAGGAGCCATAAATGTGCTTTTATTACGTAACCCAAGTAAAGTGTTGTCTTGTGGTCATTGAGTGGGTTCCACGATGTTATTGAAGAAGTGTTTCAGCCTGAGTGTGCGCAGGAATCTGAACAGGCAAATCTCAGTTTCCAAAGGATTGGTGTGATAAGTGGGGACGAAAGATGATCCCTTTTGTAAGGTATTTATTTGAAAGTCCGTGAGGTTGTAGCGTGAAATGTTAATCACAAGACTCTCTGGCTACGTGTGCCCTTTGCTACGGGTTTGGTTGGTTGTGTTTTTCCTCCTGCTTCGTCTGGTGGCCTTATGCCTGATTCTAAAAAAGGCTGTCTACCATTGGTGTTCAAGGAGGTAGATGGACCCTCTTTCTCCTGTCCTTGTTGTTCGTGAGTTAACTGTGGTAGAATTCTTTGTTGAACTTCGTCAGAGGACGATCTATGTTGTTCCTGGCTGTGTTGTGGTCTACGTCTTTGCTGTGCGTCGTCCGACGATGATGCATCAGTGTCTGAGAACCGGCCTGTGTTTCCTCTCTGTTGTTGTCTTTGGGCGTATACCTCTGCCCAGGTATACACCTCTCACAACTTGTAATTAACGGTGTCTCGTTTAAACTTTCTAATTTTTCTCTCGTTGATTTCTTTAGTGTAATCATCAAGTTGTTTGTTGAGGTCAGAAAGTGTATCGTTCCAGTTGTCGTCAGCCATGTTGTCAGACAATTCCTGTTTAAGTTGAAGGATCTCTTTGTTGAGATCATCTAGTAATTTCGATAGCTCCTCGATGATTAGTAAAATTAGATCTAGTGAACATTTATTAAGAATAGCCTCCCATTTCTCCGTGAATCTTGTGTTGTTTTTACACAGTGTGAACTTCAGTGAAATTCTAAGACCCCTCGGTATTCTCTGGACCTCATGATATTTAATTAAGGTGCTGGCATGGAGTCTTTGGTTAATGGCTTTCTTCGAAACATATAGAAGTTGTTTAATGTTAGATTGAATTGAACTGGTGCCTGTGCTGGTGCCTTCAGTTTCCTCAATAAGTGCGTAAATCCACTGGGTTTCATCAGGGGTATAAACGAAGGTCTCTGCTCTTAGGTCAGTAATTTTTGCAATGTCTTCGAACAACATATTTGTGGGTGCGTCTTCTGTATGACTCAGAAAAGGAAAATTACTTGTGATTGTGAACAGAGGAACGCACTCCTAGATGATAAACGTAAGAAAAATGTGAACAGGTAGGTGGTGCAGTCGGGTTGGTCCTCCTGAGTCTGAGGGTTTAGTAAGCAATCGAAACAAGCACTCTCCTTGAGACAAGAAGAGTGTCTCCCTGGTGCACTCTAAAGAATATTCAGTTCATTATTCCATGGGTGAAAACGTAATCATTAGACTCTGGGTTTAATCTTTGACTTTGTTCTTTATTTTTGTAAATCTTTAAGTGATCATGCCTTCTGTTATTATTCCTTCATAATAACCTTAATGATGAATCCAACAGTTTATATGCCCAATGCATTTCGGGCACGGATGCCCTTCTTCAGGGGCTATACACTGTAATTGAGAAGAAACGAGGTATCAGCACAATGCACTGAACAGTGCATAACAAAAGTTAATGAGGGTGACAGACCCCCGATCATGCGCTAGAGTGCTGCGTGCAAGTGAGATGTCTACGGTGAATCCGTGTTAAAACCTGGAGGTAATGTGTGAATATACCGCGTGCAAGTTAAAACAATACGTGTGAGTACGGAATTTAATAGGTGCACTAACCCGGTGTGACGGTTTCACTATGTACCGTACGTGTGTAAAAAGGGGCTCCGAACATTTGTGTGCGCGAGGTTCATAACCTCCATATTGTTAAATGCATGTACCGAGCCGTAAACTCTTACAAGGTGCCAAAAACATACGTAAAATCACGAACGTGCGCCAAACCGTAAACCCTCTCAAACTAATCATGCCGAATTCATGCATAAAGTGGTAAGACCGTAACTCACTTAACCATCAAGTTCCGGTCTCATGTGCGGTCGATGTTGTGAACCAAATACGGGAAAACTTAGCTAATGTCCACATGTAAAACGGAAAGCTACCAACGGTCAAATGTCAAAAGCTACTTACGCAGTGGCGGATCGTGGAACTCTGCAAGCGTGCGGTTTTCCCGAAGTGTGTGCTCAGGTTAGAAACGCCCGGAAATATATAGCAATCACGTGATTTTCCAAAGCAAGTCACCCGGAAGTGCAAACTGTGATCGGTGAAGAGTATACATGTGGCGAGGGTGTATACGGTGGGGTGTATAAGTGTATACAAAAGTATCTATGTCGCCTGTAATCCTTGCATACAAATTCACGCGTGGTAACAACAAAAGATGCATGTCGGTGTAAGTGCCTCAGTGAAGAGAAGGGTGAACTACACTAGAAATGAAAGAAAGCCTCGTAGTTAAAATAGAATCATAAATAAAGGAATCAACAGCTCTATCATAACAACTCATAGCGCCTGTAAACAATACGGCAAACTAACAGAATAGTGAGTAATTCAAATATCAAAATAATACGTAATTGAAATGTCAACATGTATCGAATCTCCATATGCAATCAGGATAAAATGATGTATATACGTGGCTGAACTGCCTAGTTTTTTGCAATGTAATTTTACGTCATATGTTACACATTACTACGTATGCACTGATCCAAATCAAAAGATAGCTGTAAGAAATAAAATTAACTGATAACTGTGGAGGTTGGAATGACAATAGAAAAGGTGTACGTTGGGTAATTGCACCACTATTACCTTGATTAAATACTGTGCAATAAAGTTTTACATCATGTATTACACATGACTACTTATACAATAATCCAACGACTAAAAAGGGTAAAATGACAATGAAAATAAAGAATTTGTGCTTGTAATCAAGGTACCATTATCAGGAATAGATAATAATATCCAGTTCCAAATATGAGGTACCTCATCAAAAGCAATCCAGCTGTAACATACATTTATATGATACCGAAAATTCATAAAAACGCCACTCAACCTCCATTCAGACCGATTGTGTCAACCATCAACTCCATACACGAGCCAATAGGCAAGTACCTCGACAAACATTTGCAACCATTGGTTCAATCTATGACAACATGCATAAGGGATACCACAGACTTCCTGAACATACTGGAGAGCACCAAAAGCCAAATTACACCAGAAACCGTTCTTTGCACAATTGACGTGAAATCTTTATATATATCCATTCCTCACGACAAGGGCATTAAAGCAGTTGAATCATTCTTAATTAACAGCGACAAACCACACACATTAAAAGTCTTCCTTATGAAATTGATTCATTTCACACTATACCACAGTTGCTTCAAATGGTCAGATCAATATTATATGCAATGTTCTGGAACATCCATGGGCAATTGTGCCACTCCAACATACGCAAATCTGTTTATGTATCGTTTTGAACTAGATCATATATTGAACAAGAATGAATGGTTACAGCACCTGGTTCTATATAAAAGATACATAGATGACATATTTGTACTTTGGCAGGAACCGTTAATGGATCTCCAGATGGCTATCGAGACCCTCAACAGGGTAGATCAACGCATTGAATTCACTTCAACCATTAGTAAGAATCAAATCACCTTTCTGGATACCTGCATTACCAACCACAATGGAATATTAATAACTCAAGTATACACCAAACCCACTGATCGAAATAATGTGCTACATTTCCACAGCTTCCATTAGCCATCCCTAAAAGACCACTTGCCATACTCGCAGTTACTTAGACTCAAAAGGATATCGTCCAGTGATTAATTGTATCAAGAAAGCATGGAAAGGTGTATTGACAAATTCAAGAAACGAAATTACCCACATGCTATTCTGAAAAACGCAGTCAGTAAGGCTCAGAAGAGATCAAGAACGAGTTTACTTACTTCCCATTTTAAAGACAAAGGCGAAGATAGATGTGTGTTCGTATCAAAATATTCTAGTCAAAGTCATCAGATAAAGAAAACCATCTTAAAATAATGACCAATGCAATGTACGGAAAATGATTTCAGGAACATATTTGACACACCTCCAAGATTCGCCTACAAACGATCGAGTAACTTAAAACAATTGCTAAGCACCACCACGAGTCACAGAGAAACAACATTCAAGGGAACTACACCCTGTTTAAATTGTGGCAACTGCAATTCAATAATAAGAGGGAATACTACAAGACATCCCAGCAGAGGCACCATCATCAAATTGAAAGTCAACGCAACATGTAACAGCCAAAATGTAATCTATATGTTGAAATGTCCATGCGGACTGGCCTACGTTGGTAAAACTGAACTGAAGATACGCATAAGATTGAATGAACACAAAAGTAATATTCGTACCCACAATGTGAAATCCATGGTGGCAGTCCACTTCCATACCATGAATCATAATATCAGTCAACTCCGCTTTTTAATCCTCGAACAAATTCCCATTCTACAGGGTCGGAATAATACTCAATTCATGTTACAGAGGGAGGTCCATTGGATCAACCGCATGGACACCATCAGTCCTAGGGGACTCAATGAACGTTACGATTTCAGTTGTTTTCTGTGACATCCTTAACAGAGTTTAGTGTTAAATATTTGGAACTGGATATTATTATCTATTCCTGATAATGGTACCTTGATTACAAGCACAACTTTTTATTTTCATTGTCATTTTACCCTTTTTAGTCGTTGGATTATTGTATAAGTAGTCATGTGTAACATATGATGTAAACCTTTATTGCACAATATTTGACAAGGTAATAGTGGTGCATTGACCTAACGTACACCTTTTCTATTGTCATTCCAACCTCCACAGTTATTAGTTAATTTTATTTCTTACAGCTATCTTTTGATTTGAATCAGTGCATACGTAGTCATGTGTAACACATGATGTAAAATTCCATTGCAAAAAACTAGGCAGTTCAGCCACGTATATACGTCATTTTATCCTGATTGCATATGGAGATTCGATACATGTTGACATTTGAATTACGTATTATTTTGATATTTGAATTACTCACTATTCTGTTAGTTTGCCGTATTGTTTACAGGCACTATGAGTTGTTATGGTAGAGCTGTTGATTCCTTTATTTATGATTCTATTTTAACTATGAGGCTTTCTTTCATTTCTATTGTAGTTCACCCTTCTCTTCACTGAGGCACTTACACCGACATGCATCTTTTGTTGTTACCACGCGTGAATTTGTATGCAAGGATTACAGGTGACATAGATACTTTTGTATACACTTATACACCCCACCGTATACACCCTCGCCACATGTATACTCTTCACCGATCACAGTTTGCACTTCCGGGTGATTTGCTTTGGAAAATCACATGATTGCTATATATTTCTGGGCGTTACTAACCTGAGCACACACTTCGGGACACCGCGCGCTTGCAGAGTTCCACGATCCGCCACTACGTAAGTAGCTTTTGACATTTGACCGTTGGTAGCTTTCCGTTTTACATGTGGATATTAGCTACGTTTTCCCGTATTTGGTTCACAGCATCGGCCGCACATGAGACCGGAACTTGATGGTTAAGTGAGTTATGGTCCTACCACTTTATGCATGAATTCGGCATGATTAGTTTGAGAGGGTTTACGGTTTGGCGCACGTTCGTGATTTTACGTATGTTTTTGGCACCTTGTAAGAGTTTTCGGCTCGTTACATGCATTTAACAATATGGAGGTTATGAACCTCGCGCACACAAATGTTCCGGGCCCCTTTTTACACACGTACGGTACATAGTGAAACCGTCACACCGGGTTTGTGCACCCATTAAATTCCGTACTCACACGTATTGTTTTAACTTGCACGCGGTATATTCACACATCACCTCCAGGTTTTAATACAGATTCACCGTAGACATCTCTCGTGCACGCAGCACTCTAGCGCATGATCGGGGGACTGTCACCCTCATTAACTTTTGTTATGCACTGTTCAGTGCATAGTGCTGATACCTCGTTTCTTCTCAATTACAGTGTATAGCCCCTGAAGAAAGGCATCCGTGCCCGAAATGCATTTGGCATCATAAACTTTTGGATTCATCATTAAGGTTATTATGAAGGAATAATAACAGAAGGCATGATCACTTAAAGATTTACAAAAATAAAAAACAAAGTCAAAGATTAAACCCAGAGTCTAATGATTACGTTTTCACCCATGGAATAATGAACTGAATATTCTTTAGAGTGCATCAGGGAGACACTCTTCTTGTCTCAAGGAGAGTGCTTGTTTTCATTGCTTACTAAACCCTCAGACTCAGGAGGACCAACCCGACTGCACCACCTACCTGTTCACATTTTTCTTACGTTTATCATCTAGGAGTGTGTTCCTCTGTTCACAATCACAATATATCCTGAGCACCACAGTTAAGGAAAAGTAGACCGATTCTGCTCCAAAGGCTGATGGCCATAGGGAAGAAATACAAGGCTACCTCCAGTACAGCGGTAACCCCAGCTCTGGAGCTATACATGGCCACAGCCTTGGCAGGGGCAGTTTATGGTGCAGAACTCTGGGGATGGACAGATTTGTCAATGCTCAATGTAGCTGAAAAACAATTCATTAGGGCTCTTTTCAACCTTCCAGCAAGCACCCCCTTACCCCACTTCTACTTGACCTAGCACTAAAAAGAATTGACCATGTGATCCCATTAAAACCTTTAACATATTGGGTACAAATCTGGAATACTACAACATTTGAAATCTATGGAAAAGCTCTGGAGGAGATTCTCAGTTTGGACAAGAGAGTGGCCTGTGTTTTGAGCCATTTCTGGATAGAAAACTCCCAGCTCAGGCCAAAACCCTGTATATAAAGCTTAGAATTGGAATTTTCCCATTCAATTCCTGTACTTTCACATGGGACAAAAACAGCTCCTCAACCCCAAACTGTCCCTTCTGTTTGCAGTTTGGAAGAATCTGTGGATCATTTTTTGTTCTTTTGTCCTAGCTATGTCTTGTCCCATAAGAAATGGATCCTTCCAGTGTGCAAGTTGCTGGGCATTGACTACTATTGGGAAGCATCCAGGATTTTTAGATGTGACACAAAAGAGCTAATTGTGTTTAGCATGTCTAGATTTTTATTATGTGTGTGGAGAATTAGAACTAATAAGTTAGCCATGACTTCTTAGTGGAAGGTCCACATCTTGTATTATGCATTATTAATGATAAGACACACACGCACCTTAAAAGGCTGCTGAGAGCAGAAAATCTTTTCAAACGGTTGACACCTGAGGGGAGTAAACAGGGGTGACTAGATCTAAGTACTATATAGGCTCTAATTTTTATGTGTTTTAACATGATGTTTTTTAAAATGTTTACGTTTATTTATTGTGTTTTTGTTATTCTCTTATTTTTGATGAGGCATCAAAATGTTTGTTTTGTTCTTATGAACTTTTATGGTTGACAAAGCCAGAAATAAAGTACTGAATTGAATTCAATTCATATTAATATATTTAAAAGAGCTCTTTCCTTCTGACAATTGTTGCTAATAAATGTATATTAAAACAAAACAATAGATCTTTCTCCATCTTGGCTGTAATTTGTTTGAAACCCACCTCCTATAACCATGTCTACATATGTGCAATATATAACAGCATTGTTGATGCGTTGTGTATTCTTTTTCATCAATGCTACATGAAAATATCCAGAAATACTCAATGCTTAAATCTAATGTGGAATTTGTGTGGAACTCTTTCACATGGGGCCGACCATCTTTGGGTCAGGCAATTCTGATGTGAAGGACATAATTTAGTACATACCTTTGCATTTTGGGGCCTGTCTCAGTCCGTGTTACGCCACAGATGTTTGTTCAACCAGTTTCCTCTCTGTGCAGTGCAGAGACAAACATGACACATGCACCTGCTGTCATTTCCTGCAGTTAAAAAATTGATGCATTTTCCATTTGAGCCCAAATGCTCTCATTA
The DNA here is from genome assembly GCA_963921515.1 of Calotriton arnoldi. Taxonomy (NCBI): domain Eukaryota; kingdom Metazoa; phylum Chordata; class Amphibia; order Caudata; family Salamandridae; genus Calotriton; species Calotriton arnoldi. The sequence continues at coordinate 36,693 of CAWUFW010025373.1, forward strand.
GACTCTCCATTACCAAGGTCTGTGGAAGATTGTGTTCTTCACTGTTTATATCAGTTAAAATGTTTCATGAATTCTACTCTTAGAATGTGTGCAGTGAAGGCTTTGAGGGCCTCATTTATGGTATTTTGGTTTAAGGCAGCATAGCAAGGCACCTTGCTGTGCTGCCCTAAGCTAAAGTGACCGGGCAGGTCCTTTCTGCCTTTGCGGGCGTCTTTTCGGCAGCCTAGCACCAAAGTAGGCACCCTTGCACCATGGTGGAAGGGTACCTCTATTGCAGGCTGGATTGTTTTTGTGCAGGTAGGGGCACCTTCCTGCACCAAAACAACCCTAAGAGGCATTTTCCTCCTACATGTGCTGCAACACACTTGAAAAGAGGAATAAACTAGGAGAAACAAAGTTATTTCTCCTCGTTGCACTTCACCCCGGGAGGTGTACGGATTTGGTGCTTCTCCAGATTTACTTCACTTTGCAAATGTTGTGTGGGAAATTCAACAGCAACACCCATGGAACGCCTCCCTTGTTGCAGAGTAAGGTGACATAGTGATCTGCGCTGCGTCGCATTACTCATTATTTATGAGGCTGCTGAAAGTCATGCAGGGTGACTTTGCATGGCTTCACAAGTCTATATGAGAGCATTGCATCATGCATGTACCACTTTACATGGTGCAAAAGTGGTGCAGGGGTCTCATTAATAAGCAGCTTAGTGTTTTACAGGGGGCAGGATTATGTTCTTTTTATAAGTTGTGGTTCCCTACATTTTGTCAGAAAACAGCTACCTGAGTAAGCCAACCCTGGTAATGTCAGATAACAAACTGTGATACAGCGTACATCAAACACCTCACTTTCATAGAGTAATGCTGATATTTTCTACTGGACATTATTAACTGAACCTCTTGCACATTACAATTGTTACAGGTGCAAGCTGCCTAAAGTAAACAAATCTTATTTTTAAATGAGTGTTCTATTGTAGCGTGTATTTTTTTAGATTTCAGCCAACCTGCAATAATATTAAAGTGTTTATGAATAACTAAGCGGCTGATTATGATGACAGTGAGACCGCCACCGACAGCCCATCGGTGGCCGTCCCACCGCCATCGGAACCATCTTAACCGCCTGCCATATTTAATGGCGGGCAGATGGTTGGCGGTCAGCAAGCCCAACCGCCACACATCTGATGGGCTCCTTGAGCCCGCCGGTGCGGCAAATGGGTTTGTATTCCCTACCATGGTGGCGGTGCCTGCAGGCACAGCTGTAGGGATTACAATGTCCCTTTCCGCCTGCCTTTTCATGGCTGTTAACCCGCCATGAAAAGGCAGGTGGAAAGGGACTTTGGGGGCCCGTAGTGGGTCCCTTTCCCCCCTGGCCCTCCGATATGGGCAACCCCCTACATATCCCTGCACCATGTAGCAGGCACTGCACCACGTAGTGCAATGATATGTCAGGTGTCCCTATTTTGCATTGCGGCGGGTGCTGCAGCCAGCAGCACCCGCCGCAATGCAAAGTATAGGCATTGTGACCACCGTGGTGCGGTCGCATCAAAATGCCGATGTCGAGACCTCCGACAGCCTGTCGGGCAGTCCCTTTTCTGATAGGGTGGCGGGCGGACAAAAGTCTGCCCACCATCCTAATCAGCCCCTATGTTTTTCTTCTAAATAAAATAGGAAGGCCATTTGATTGAGCTGTAATCTTGGTTGTTCATTCCCCAGATACAGCAAGACTGTTGTTAAGAAGATAATGATCAAAACCAAATGTTGTTTTGCAATCTTGCCTTATCTTAAAATATGGTAAAATTGAGGTCTGATGTTTTTTTGAGCTGTGTTCTTTGAAATTATGGAATGTGGAGCTCTGATTTCTTCCCCATTTTAGAGAACTTGTTATGTATAGTTCCACTATCGACCTTATCTTCAGAGCTAGAAATGACAATTCCTGTTTCTGCTTTTTACACATATATTAATAGAGTGAAAAGTGCATGTTATTAACGTGGAAATCTCATTAAAGTTTATAAACAGCTCCACCTTGAAACTTACTAAGTGAAACTCTAATTTCCATGCCAATTTCTTCCTCAGATGGATGAATCTTTGCCACTGTGATAGAATGGAGCACACCCAAATAATTTTTTTTAATAATTATCGACTTACAGCATTTAACATTCAGTCAATGATGAGAGGTTTGATGAAGTTTTAAAAGATTTATTTCTCATTAAGAGATTAGTCTGTATTTTTGGTCTTTTATTCAATTTAGTCAGATAAGTCTGTTTACAGAAATGTCAAGAAAATCTTTGCTTAGAGAAACCATACAAAACAACAGCGTGTTCCATGAAGGACATAGTCCCTATCTTAATCTAAAGGACCTAACCTATCCTAGCAAGAACCCATAAAGAGTTCCTTTGGAAAAAGAGAAAGAGACATTTGGAACAATAGGCTAATAGCTATGAAAAGGTCAAACTCCCCATAAAGAGTTGTTCTGGAAAATCAGGCGAGTTCCCTAACAGCTGCAGTGGCAACCATCAAAACACTTAGAAGGAAATAATCACAGCAGTAGCTATGATCAGCATGGAGTAAGTCTCCTTAAAGGTATCAGGAAAAACAGAAAATCACTGCTCACAGTAGCTAACTGCAATCTCAGGCAAGAATAGCACATTCAAGTGCTAAGAGGCATGGCAGGGTAGGTGTGCATAGAATGCTGTAACTCTCTAACTAGGAGCACGTACTATATAGAAAGCACAAAACAAATGATTTGTTTTTAAACAGGTGCTTCAGTCATTTCTAGCCAATGAGGAAGGATCTACCGATGGTCCATTGTCTTCTCCCTCAATTCCCACGGTAAACCTCCATTTTGACATGTCATTATTTGAATGCAGCTACAACATATTACAAAAAGATACATCTAGGAATGTTCTCATGAGAACCTTCGCAAACCTACTCTGCTTGTTGTTCAGTGTCACATTGTTTAACAATGGACTGCTCTATGAAATGAAACATTAATATCTAGCATGTCCGGGTAAATCATGGAATTCAAAACTATAGCAAGCATTTTCTTCCATTAATATACTTGTTCATTCTAAGCATGTGGCAGAGAAAACTATCTAAAATATGATGAAATGATGTGGTGTGAGGAAGCAAGAAATACATTTTGCAGCAAACAGCATATTTCATAAAGATGTTGTTGTAGCCTGGCAACTGCATGCTTCTACTACAGAATTCTGGAGTGTTAGGATCCAGAAGGCTAGGGAAGCTGGCAGTTGGTCAGGAGCTGGGATCTGTCAGGGTTTGTTGCATACTATTCATTAAACTACTTAATATGCATAAGGACCTGTGTCCATCTTTCTTCTTAAAAGTGGCAATGAGGATGGGATGTTGAAGAGCTCGACATAGCAAAGGAGAAGAATTGGAGGAAATGAGTGAAGAACTTGCCAGTGTGCTGGGAAAGCACGTATGACCCCTGGCACCTACGAGTTAAGAGATTCTGAGGGATTAGAAGTTAAGATACAGCCTGTAAGAGGTAGCAGGTGATGACACAAAGGAAAAATTGGTTGAGTTTATTCTCAAATTGTGGCTGGTGAATGGTAGACATTGTGCTGCAAGAGGAAGGGCTGCCCATTGTGCTTACTTTTAAAAGCTGCATGCAACACATTGGAATGGGAGCATGAAGGCTGCATCACCTCGCTTGTGTTGAAGAGACCTCTACATTGTGGGGAAGTGAATCAGGATTGGAATGCAGGCCTTAAAGGATTTACACCTGGAAAAGTTGATGTGAGAGGTCGGCAGAGGTGCTTGGTGCACATGAACTGTATATAAAAATGGATGTGATCGGGCACTTATCTGGCCTCAGAGACGGCTGCATTGGAGGCTAGCGGGGGAATTTTTATTTGCTTCTGTGGTTGTTTTTAAAAAATAAAGATAAGTTTCAATCTTACTAGCACTGTTATGGTTTGAAATAACTACGTTCTGGTGCGGGAGCCGGCATCTGTGCAAGTCATTAAGCAGGACGCTATAGGAGGAAGGCCGCAGTGATGTGTAGATGGCCAGGGATTGTGTGTGTGGCAGTTTGCCAAGTAGAATTTTACCAACCAGAGCTTGCTGCAGAGGAAAATATTGTGTGACCAGTTTGTCTAAAATAGCTGCATGACGTGCACATTTCCCTAAGGAACCGCTGATGTGCGTAGCTTGAAGGCACTGTATAGGGAGTGTGTATCCAACAGCATTTCATGTTGGGCAACACCCGCATCGCTGATGCACATAGCACAGCTTGAAGGCACTGCATAGTAAGTGCGTGTTCAGCAACACTTCACATTGGGCAGCATCTGCATCGCTGATGCGCACAGTGCTGCATAGTGGAGACAGCTAGGAAGCCAGCAAGTTGATGAACAGTAGCTCAGTGGGTACTGATTTGGGGAATCGAACATTGGTTGCTTTGGAAAAAAAGAACACCAATGTGCACTGCTCCATAGTAGAATTAGTATATTCAATGTTCCTTTGCCTGGAGAAAGTTCCGATTTGAATGGTGTGAGTCCATCTTACAGACAGCCAGGATTTAGCTTATAGATAACATTGTGGGTATTTACATCTTCTGCGAGTAGATACAGGAAAAATGTTACTGCAAGAATTTGCTCCACATATTAAGGCAAGTTGACGAACTGTAGCTCAGCTGGGATAGGACCGAGTTGGGAGAGGCTAAAATTCCAATCTGCATTAATTGTATGAAATTAATGTATTAGGAGTGTGTTATTCAGAGGATATAATCTCAGTGGTGGGAGTAACCAAGCAGCGCTGTACTATTTTAACGAATTGTGTTCACATACTTTATACATGATTTATTCTAACGTGAAGGGTTGGTTGTGCAAGCGTGTGAGAACTGGAAATTGAAGTGTGCAATAGATACTGTAGAAGTTGGGTGTGAAAGTGTGCAAGAAGATATATATTGAGTGAATACTAGTTTACAGGGGAAAATTCAAAGATGACACCACAATTGATACCTGCACTTCCAGTCTTTTTAAAAGACCCAGGACTTCCATGTATGGGGTGGGAGGACTGGAAGGACATGTTTGAAACCCATTTGGATGCTATAGGTGGAGATGTTTTTGTTGCTAAAAGGAAGTTGGCCATTTTAAAAAACAGTTTGGGTTTGAAAGGCAGAAATGTTCTTAAAACTCTGCCTAGACCTGTAATGGAGGGGAGAAATGTTGATGAGAAGTCTGATTCGGAGGAGGGTGACATGTACATAATGGCGCTGTATGAGAATTTTGGCAAGAAGATTAGCATTGTAGTAGAAAGACATAAATTGTGTTCCCATGCACAACTGCAAAGGGAAACCACTGTGCAGTCTGTAGCAGTCTTGAGGAGGGTGGCTTTCTCATGCAAATTCATAGATCTCCAGGATGAAATCATAAGAGATCAAATGATTAATAGGGCAACCAATGTTAGAACTCAGGAGAAGCTGTTGAGACTGAAAGATCCCACTTTAGATAAGGCCATTGAAGTTGCCAGGTGAATGGAGAATACCTCTCGTTATGGGGGGGCGTTGAAGTTAAAGGAGCAGGTAAATCAGGGAATGTGTGCAAGCTGAACGTACTAAAGACATCTTAACGTAGGGGCTAATGAAAGGGAGAGGAAGGAAGAAAAGTTGAGAGAAGTAGAGTGTGCTACAGGTGTGAAGGACACACAGTGGAGGCGAAAAATTGTCCTGCTCTGGACAGCATTTGCTTCAAGTGTAAAAAAATGGATCACTTCTCAAGAGTTTGCAAAATGATGGGCATTTTAAAGTCCAAAAAGGCGGTACATTTAGTGAATGGTCAAGAGATGCCAAGGGAAGACATAAATTTAGAATCAAGTGATGAGGGAGAAATTGAAGTCCCCATGCACAAGTCAGTCAAGGGAGACTGGTGAAGAATATTGTCCGCCTAAGTGTGCGATATAGGTTAAAGGCAAAGAGGTATATGTGTGGGCTGACTCATGCTCACCATTCACCATTATTGATGATGTGAAATGGAAAAAGTTGAAATAAAAAAATATTGAAATTGAGTTGGAAAAATAGCCATTGTGCCTACGTTTTCTCCTGTAACTACTTCTAAGTATGGCAGATTTTTTAAATACAAAGTTACATCCACTGTACCCTTATGGTTGCGAGAATATATAGGGCTTGTAGGTTCACCAAGAAACCGAGGTACTCAGAGCCAATAACTGAGCTGCACCTTGCAATGGTTTTTCCTTTTGTACCGGGTAAACAGCAAATCATTTGGTAAAATATAAAGAGTGAAAAATAGGTATCAAGGAAACCTATGTATTTCCGAAATGGAAACAAAATATGAAGTTTATAAGCAGTGGTTCTTTACACATCTCTGAATTTGTGGGTACCCATACTAGCATGTGAATCAGAGGGCATTTTACATATTGTCTAACATTTGGAAGGCAGAAATGCATAGAAAGTAAATTGTTAATAACAATTGCTCTACTATTATGTATTCCCCAAAGTCTCCCAATAAAAATGGTACCTCACTTGTCTGGGTAGGCCTAGTGCCCGCAACAGGAAACGGCCCAAAACACAACATGGACACATCACATTTTTCCAGTAAAAACTGAACCTATTTTTGCAATGTGCCTAGCTATGGCTTTTGGGCCATAGCTCAGCTGTACCTAAGAAGACCTAGCAAGCCTGTAAATTTTTGAAAACTAGACACCCAGGGTAATCCAAAATGAGGTGACTTGTGTGGCTCTCACCAGGTTCTGTTACCCAGAATCCCTTGCAAACTTTAAACTTTGTAAAAAAAAAACATTGTCCTCACATTTCTGTGATGGAAAGTTCTGGAATCTGTGGAGAGCCATAAACTTCTACCAATCCAGCATTCCCCTAAGTCTCCCAAAAACAATGGCACCTCACTTGTGTGGGTAGGCCTAGTGCGCACGTCAGGAAACGTCCCAAAACACAACATGGACACATCACATTTTTCCAGTGAAAACTGATTTTTTTTTTTGCAAAGTGCCTAATTGTGGCTTTTGGACCCTAGCTCAGCCAGCACCTAGAAAAACCTAGCAAACCTGTATATTTTTGAAAACTAGATACCCAGGGGAATCTATAATGGGGTGACTTGTGTGGCTCTCACCAGGTTATGTTACCCAGAATCCCTTGCATACTTCAAACTTTGTAAAAAAAACACACATTTTCCTCACATTTCTGTGATGGAAAGTTCTGGAATCTGTGGAAGTCACAAACTTCTACCCACCCAGTATTCCCACAAGTCTCCCAATGAAAATGGTACCTCACTTATGTGGGTAGGCCTACTGCCCGTGACAGGAAATGACCCAAACCACAGTGTGGACAGTGTGGATTTTTCCAATGAAAACTGACACTTTTTGTGCAATGTGCCTAGCTGTGGATTTTGGACCCTAGCTCAGCCGGCACCAAGGGAAACCTAGCAGACCTGCACATTTCTGAAAACTAGACACTCAGGGAAATCCAGGATGGGGTGACTTGTGTGGCTCTCACCAGGTTCTGTACCCAGAATCCCTTGCAAACCTCAAACTTTGTCAAAAAACACATTTTCTTAAGATATCTGGAAGGAAAGTTCTGGAATCTGTGCAGAGCCGCAAACTTTCACCCGCCGAGCATTCCGTCAAGTCTCCCAATCAAAATGGTGCCTCACTTGTGTGCGTAGGCCCAGTGCCCATGACAGGAAACGACCCAAAATGCAGCGTGGACACATCACATTTTTCCAGTGAAAATTGACCCTTTTATCATAATGTGCCTAGCTGTTGATTTTGGACCCTCGCTCAGCCGACACCTAGGGAAACCTAGCAAACCTGTACATTTTTTAAAACTAAAAACCCAGGGAAATCCAGAATTGGGAGACTTGTTTGGCTGTCATCAGGTTCTGTTACCCAGAATCTCTTGTAAACCTCAACTTTTGTCAAAAAATCATTTTCCTCAAATTTCCTTCGATGAAAAGATCTGGAACTTGCAAAGAGCCACAAATTTCTACCCACCCAGCATTTCCCCAAGTCTCCTGATAAAATTGGTACCTCACTTGTGTGGGTAGGTCTAGTGCCCGCAACAGGAAACAGCCCAAAACACACCATGGACACATCACATTTCTCTACTGAAAACAGACCCTTTTTTCATAATGTGCCTAGCTATGGATTTTGGACCCTAGCTCAGATGGCACCTAGGGAAACCTAGCAAACCTATACATTTTTAAAACTAGACACCAGAGGGAATCCAGCTTGTGGTGACTTGTGTGGCTCTCACCAGGTTCTGTTACCCAGAATCCCTTTCAAACCTCAAACTTTGTAAGTAAAAAACACATTTACCCCACATTTTTGTGATGGAAAGTAATGGAATCTGTGGGGAGCCACAAACTTCCAACCACCCAGAATTTCCCCAAGTCTCCCGATAAAAATGGTACCTCACTTGTTTGGGTCGACCTTGTGCCCACGACAGCAAATGGCCCAAATCGTACTGTGGAGAATACAAAATTAACGCTCACAAAAAAAGACTTTTGCTGTGAATTTGTTTAGCAAAATTTGATGTTTGTAGGGGATTCTGGGTAAAAAAAACTTTGGGGGATCCACGCAAGCCACCCCTCCCTGGACTCCTCCAGGTGTCTTGTTTCCAGAAATGTCCGGGTTTGGTAGGTTTCCCTATATGGCCGCCAAGCCTGGGGCCAAAACCTCAGTTGCCCCCTTGCAAAACCAGGTCATTTTGTGATAGATAATTTTGATGTTTCCACAACACATTTTGGGCCCTTCCCTGTCACAGGCATGTGGCCTACCCATTCAGGTGAGGTACCATTTTTATCCGGAGACCTGGGGGAACGTTGGGTGGTAGATAATTTGTGTCAGCCCGGTGATCCCACAACTTTCCTACACAGAATGTAGGGAAAATGTGATGTTTAGCTAAATTTGATGTTTGCAGAGCATTCTGGGTAAGAAACCTTTGGAGGATCCACGCAAGCCACACCTCTCTGGACTCCCCCAGGTGTTTAGTATTCAGAAATGTCTGGGTTTTGTTAGTTTCCTTAGATGGCTGCCGAGGCCAGGACTAAAATGCAGGAGCCTCCTTTGCAAAAAGTGGTTGTTATGTGATAGATTGGGGTGCACTGGGCTTTTGTTCCCAGACTTGGCGACCATTTAGGTAAACCTACCAAACCCAGACATTTCTGAAAAATAGACACCAGGGGGAGTCCAGGGATGTTTAGCTTGTGTGGATCCCTGTTAGAAATGGGATCTCTA
>CAWUFW010025374.1:0-45916 GCA_963921515.1 Calotriton arnoldi
TTTTTCACTGGTGGCCATCTTGGAAGACTTCTTTGTTATGAAGTTTCCTAATTTCTTCATTTACTGCAGTCTCCTCAGTAGGAAATGCTTTCAGTTTTTTACTTTGATTCCATCAAGAAGGCATTCAGATGTGTCTCACATCTGCCATAAATTCAGAATGTTAGCACTCTAGTTGCTCATTAGATCACTGGAGTAAAGCTACTGCTCACCAGGGAGTTAACTGGTAGTCTGCTGCTGGTATTGAAAGTGATTGTTTCAGTCTGCATGTCAGAATTTTCTAATGAAATAGAAGAGGATTTGAGATCTCACTTAAAACATGCCCTCATTTTTCTTTCTGCAGCACTAACCATAATTTCTATTTCAAAAAGAACCCCTCATTTTGTTCCTTTTTAAATTAAATGTTTTAAGTGTTACCGGTTTATTCCAATCAAGATGGCTTCAGGTGTGCCATACTTTTGTCATAAGTAAGGCTGTTAGCGCTCTAGTTGTTCTTTAGAACACTCTGGGAAGCTGCAGTAGAACACAAAGGCATCAACTGGCAGGCTGCTCCTGTTGAAATATAACAGGAAGATATTTGAGATCACACTTGAAATATGTCCTAATTTTTCTTTCTACAGCACTAACCATAATTTCTATGACAAAATGAACCCCATCATTTTGTTCCTTTTAAATTAAATGTTTTAAGTGTTACCAGTTTATTCCAATCAAGATGGCTTCAGGTGTGCCATACTTTTGTCATAAGTAAGGCTGTTAGCACTCTAGTTGTTCTTTAGAACACTCTGGGAAGCTGCAGTAGAACACAAAGGAATCAACTGACAGTCTCTGCCCTTGTTGGATGTACATGTTTTACTGAGAATGTCAGACTTCATCCTCACATGACTGAGAAAGATAATGTGAATTTACAGAAAATATGCTCTCATTTTAGCTTCTGGAGCACCTTCCAAACCTCCATGGGACAAGCATGAGAAAATAGTGTTCTCTCAAACATGATTCATGATATCCCAGCAGAAGGTTTTTCACATGGTAAAATAACCTTAGAATACACCACAATTCCTAAAATTAGTATGGTACCATCAACAAATAAATTCTAATGTAACTAAAGCCTGTTATCACCCTTTATAGTTCTCCTTTTGGTGACCCTCAAAATCTTCTATTCACTACAATGCATTTCAATGAGGTACTATCATTTATATTGGTCCCAAGATGGCTGCCAGCAATTCCAGGATGAAGTGCTGACAGCCAATCAGATCTCACGATGACATGTGTGGTTAGGCTCCGCCCAGATATATATGTGACTTTACTTTTGATTTTCTCAGGAACTACTGAACGGATTTACACCATTTAAGCAAAAGGCACGACACTGAACCAAGGGCTACCTCTTTGCCAAATTTGGTGTAATTCCGTTCAGCAGTTCGGGCTGTAGCTGCGACTAAAGGTTCCTATGGAAAAATGAATGGGGAAAACGCGTTTTGGGACCCCCCTTTTTTCTCGGCCCCCGCTTAACGTATCGCCCTGAGGCTTTCAGGATAGGAGCGGACCGGAGCGCCCCAACAAGTTGGAAACTTTCGCGAAGATTCGTCAACCGGCGCCAACGTTATTTCAAATAGAATGTTGCGGATTTCCTATGGATAATAGGTTTTAACTATAACTATCTACTGGCGACCGCCAGTAGATAATATATATATATATATATATATATATAAATATATATAATTACTTAAGAAGTGTATGTAAGTTAACGATGCTGCTAAGTTGAACATAAGTGGGGAATGGACAATGTCACTAGGAACTAGCACCATAAAAACGAGTACTTCACAAGATGTATATCTCCCAAGACTACTCGAAAACCACAGTGGACATTAGGAAAGACGTCCTGGCCAAGGCCGAGAGCCAGGAACATGGAATTTTCTTTTGCAGGTCCGTCGAGATATCGAATTTCTCTGAATGATTCCACGCATATCTTTGCATTGGACATAGAGTTAAGAAAGTTCCTGGTTGAACTTGATGTTACAGACATTGATACTTCATTTTCTCGAGCTAAATCTTCTCAAGACTGAGAAAAGTAGGAGATTTGCTTAATCCAGTTCTTTATGCAGTTGTTACTCTTTATGACATTTTATATGCCCACAAAGTACTGCTATGTTTCCTCATAACGGAATCTTTATCAGTTTTGGTAACAAATTGCTTATATTTTTGTAGTTCTGTGCAATTATTCACTTTTCGTGAAGTCCTAGATTGTTTTCCAGATTGCGGTCAAAACATTTATTGCGATGTTTTCAAAATGGTTTAACCGGAATTGGTTGATAACTGTCCATTTATTATAGCTACTGCTAGCTTCTATCTATGTTCATGGGCTCGTAATATAATCTGATTACTCTTGCGTTGGGGGTAGTATCTTGTCCTATTCCCCACGTTGCTGATTTATGTTTCTCAGGGGGGAGGGAGGTATGAGAATGGGATTGAGGGTTTGCGGTTTGATAACCTGTTTAGCCACCAGTTTTACTGTTTTTGGGGGGATATATGGGCCACCTTTGCTGGGACCTGTAATTCTATTATAGTCCAGTTCTTAGATCTATCTCTGTTCTTTTTCTCTTCTCTTTATTTACCGTCTCTTCTTTCTTGGAGAGTTGTACCTATTTATGGCCTGGCTATTTTTTTCTGCATTGAACTCCTTTTATCTAATTGTCTCATTTTTACCTGGAGTCCATGTTAGGAATTGTATTTCCACCATCATTTTCATATTAACTCATGGCTCAAATGAAAAACAGCCTCAACATCCTCTCGCTCAAGCCAAGGGTCTGAATCTCCCCATTAAAAGACACATACTAACCAATAATCTCTATAGATTGAAAGGGAAACATTTTCTTCTTCAAGAGACTAAAAGCCAAGAGAGGGAAGCTACCTCTTTTTTTAACAAATGGATGCGTGATATGGCCTACTGTCCTTCGATGGGTATGAACAATTATGTTTTATCCCTAGTAACCAAGAAATAGAATATCTCCATAATTACTAGTAAATCTGTCAGAAAAGGCAGATGGCTAACATCAGAAATTTGTAAAGAGGGGAAATCCTTTTATGTTATTAATGTATATGTGCTGTATGGGAAACAAGGCTTTTGGGAAGTGCTCCCCTCAAATATTACTTTAATACCTGACGATACATTGATCCTCTTGGGGGGAAACTTTCGTTTACCTAAGGATTATACAATAGATCATCTAGGTGTTCCTACCAGCCTCCTAAAGCTCATAGATCTATTAAAAACATATGCTCAATGTTTATTCTAAAGGATGCATGGAGACTCCAACATCCAGATATATTAAATTTCATGTTTTTCTCTCGGCACCTTCTTACTCGAGGATAAACTTTCTAAAGATTTTGGGTTCTCACACTCAATGCATTCATACCACAAGTATATAAACCAGACATATCTCTGACCATTCCTGCATCACTATCGCTTATATTGGGTACACCAATTAGTAAAAAAGAAATTAAAAAACCTTAAGAGATTAAGCAATGAGGTTCTTAATGACACTGAACACAAAGTTGAAATTTGTACGGAAATCTGAAACTTCCTTGATGCTAACCCAGTCAGTCATACCTCCCTTGTTACTAAATGGGGCGCTTTAAAAGCTGCTATAAGAGGTACACTCATCAGCATCAGATTCTTCATGAACAAACTAATGACTCACTGAGTAGCTCAGAAAAAAGAAATTAAATCATTAGAACTCCAGAACAGACAAGATAGGTCTAATACACAGCTATTAAACACACTTACCAACAAAAAGTATGTATACAATAAATTACTGAGTATCTAAATATGGCAGATGGTACTTCCATCAGGGTGACAGAGTAATTTACTTTGTTGCACTTGCAGAGAAACAGAATTTATAAATCTAGCCGAAATCCTGTTTTAAAACTCCTTATAAATCAAACTACTGGTATTCTCTGCAACGCTGCTCCCCATTAATTCCACAAACCCATTGATTGCAGGGACAACTGAGAAGCACATTGTCAGTTCCAGGACCACCAACTCAAGTGACATTTGATTCCTACTCACTACATTAATTTGAATGTTTGAACAGATACATGAGGGGGTCCTGGAGGAAAATCATAAAAATGAGCACTTCCTTTACAATGTCAAAGAAAAAACAAACCAGAAGCAATTATTTTTCACTGCCATTTTGTTCAAGCGATGACATGTAAATTACAATTACCAATGTACGCTCTGGTTGGTATCATTAAAGAAACTCTACACTGGAGCAGTATACTAATTAATGTCCTATGATTTTCCACATGTATTAATGCCTTGCATCTGGGACATTCATTCACCTTTTCCTGATGAAGCATTTGCGAAACTTTTAAAGGGGAATGGCCAATACGCATAAGGCCATGATTATCGGATACATGGCCCAAGCAATAACATGTTTATGAAACTCAAAGCTTATTGAAATCAAATATATGTACTGTCTTCTGACAAATAATCCCTCAGACAAACTGCACTATTTGCTAAACTCTGCTGCTAATTAGCAACATAAACCACCAGATGAAGTGAATTATGTTCTTTTAAAAATTATATCATCTTTTTATTTGTTATCCATAGTATTGGTTTTCACATTAATTCATACCATATTATTTCGTGATTCAACCAAATTATCAAACATGAGCAATAACTCTGTCCATTAAAAAAATCATCCCCTCATCTCGGATGCATTTTGGACAGGATGGAATTCCTCGGGGGTGGGAGTTGGGGTAATGATATTCCATTTCTTATACCACATCATCAACTGTAAATCAAAACATAGACAAAAATTACTTTCAAAGTGCATGAAGCATCAAAGAAATATGCACAGATATAAATAGAAGCACATTTCTAAAAGGAGAATATTCTTTTATTCGGTGTTATGGCTCGGCTTCCGCCCGAGCCATAGCACCGAGACAGCGCTGTTGGCAGTGACGGATTCCCTATACCTGGGAGTGGACGCAGGAAATTCTATGATACTTGTATTATTGGACCTCTCCTCAGCCTTTGATACCATCTCGCATAGGAGGCTGATGGAGAGGTTACAAGAAATTGGCATTCAGGGTCTGGCATTAAAATGGCTTCAACATTTTTTGAATGACAGATACCAAACTGTCATCATGGGCCCTTATTCCTCTCCCAAAACAATCTTAGACAAGGGCGTGCTGCAGGGCTCATGTCTGAGTCCTACTTTGTTCAATATGTACATGGCCCCACTGGCGGAGATCGCCAAGCGTTTTGGCTTTGTTATAATCTGTTACGCGGACGACACCCAGCTGTTGTTCACTCCTGGCCAGGACCTGAAGGCGGAAAAAGAACGGTTCTCCTCAGGTATGTTAGCCATCTCAGATTGGATGAATAAGAACTATCTCCAGCTGAATGCTAACAAGACCGAGATTATGATGTTCGGCAAAGCCCCTGCCATCTGGACTGATGACTGGTGGCCGCAGCAACTCGGTGCTTCCCCTGTACCCAATCATGCAGTAAAAAATCTGGGGATAAAACTGGACCAAGCCTTAGCCATGAGAGATCATATCCTGGCCACCACTGACTCCTGCTACCACTATCTACGCCTTCTGCATAGAATCTTCCCTTACCTTCCAACCACCGCCCGAAGAACGCTGGTTCAGGCCTTAGTAATAAGCAGACTGGACTATGGCAACGCTCTGTTGGCCGATGTCAGTGAAACACTTATTTCTAAGCTTCAAGTTGTTCAAAACACAGCTGCAAGACTTGTGCTCAACTACCCGGTGGGCACCTCCTCGGCGCCGTTGCAGAAAGAACTCCACTGGCTGCCGGTGAGGAAACGCGCTTATTTCAAAATCTGTTGCCTTACTTATAATGCCTTAAAGGGAAAAGGCCAACTTTTTCTGCAAAAAAGAATAAAAGCGTATGCCCCCTGCCGCAATCTAAGATCCAGCTCGAAAGTCCTGCTGTGGACCCCCCACATCCGTTTAACACGCAGTGGTGGTAAGGCTTTCTCCTATCTTGCCCCCATGTACTGGAACAAGCTCCCTCTCCATGTACGTTCCTGTCCTAGTTACTGTAAATTCAGGAAACAACAAAGCGCATCTATTCTAATAACACCGTGCGTATTTCTGTCTTTGACCCGCAAACAGCGCCGAGATGCCTAGGGTGAGTTGCGCGCTATATCAAGTCGATTTAACATAACATAACTGTATAAGCTCCAAATAAAATGAACATTCAGTAACTTGCTGTAAAAAACCACACTGCAATTCAGATCAATCAAATCATCATAAACGACCTAAGATCTTATCAACGTGCGTATCTAATGGTTGGCGAATCCTAGTCATGAGACTAAATACCTCTGTGTTGTGAATCTAGACAGTGCTTTAAGTGGAAATATAAAAGGGCAGGTACTCACTATTTAGAGTACATGTTTTCTCCTGAGAAGTGCTTGCACTCTCCCATTAAATGTATTGCAGCAGCGCTGAAAATCCCACAAACTCATCCTTTCAAATTGAATTGCAGGTACTCAGTACTGGACAGTACCTGCCCATTTAAAGCACAGGATCTTGATGAATATGTCTTAAGAAATTAATATATATTTCATGTAACTGAATCATAAGCCACAATTTAGCAGCCATGATGTGTTCTATCTGTTCCTGGCTGTTATATAATGCATGCAATTACCGTATAACAATTGTGAGTACATGTGCAGAGCCGAAAGAATTATTATGGAACAATATAGGTCTAGCTGTGAAGTGAGGGACTAATAAACTGTGAGGCTAGTAATAATGTCACTGTACGATGCAGACTAAAGAACAACGTGAACAACTCTAAAATCTATTGAAATAACAATACAATAACAATACTTTAGTCTCAAAGCTGGTACCCTAATCATGAGCTTGAACCGATCATTCAAAATAGACACAATACCTGTGGGGTGACAATGATCCAATTCACCACAGCGGGTACTGAAACCGGCACTTTACAGCGTGTGTCAAGAATGTAAAATTTCCTAGCAATCGTAAAGGAAAGTTTCAGTTTTTTTAAGAACACGGAGGTGAGGATTATGCTTCAGCTTTCTCCACTGTTACTCACAGCAGCCAATAAACATGAACTACCGGTGTATATGTGTAACAAAATTACAAGAAAACATGATACAGAATATCCAATCACAGTTCTGTTGATACTATAAATGCCATTGTCAGTCTCTCTTACTCTTTCTTTGCTCGAGGATTCAGCAATTACTGGTTCCAAGATATCACTCCTTTGCAAAATCATCCATCCCCATTACCCCCAGGACAATGTCTGCCCCCACGGTTGTCTATGATCATAGGGTGGAGTCCCCTGAAGGATCTGAGGGTGAGTTTGAATCCGCATCGGCAGGTCTCAAGTCAGTTCCACAAGCAGGAGGACCCCAAGTTGTGATCTCCAGGTCAGAGTTACCCGAATCATCTCTGCCTGGTGATCAGTGACACGATTCGCTACTCTAGCTATCATTGTGAAAGGGGGAGGGGGGGCATAATTGAGGCATCCCTACAATCCTGTGGGAAGGTGTCCACTTGCACCGCAGCTGGCTCCAGCTGTAGGATAGTGGCCCTTGTGCATTCTGCCTGGATGCAAACAAGTCCCTGACTGGGGTACCACACCCGAGGCACCACTGCCGAAAAACTTGTGTGTGGAGTTGCCAATCGTTGGAGTCCTTCAGGAATCGAGAATTCGAATCCGCCACCATGTTTGATTTATCTAGAAGGTGGACGGCTGTCACTCCCATCTCTTGCTGCAGGCAATAAGTCCAGAAGTCCCTGGCAAACTCAGCCAACAGTCTTGATCTGTTTGTTGACATACTGTACTGCCAAAACGCTGCCCATCTTCAGGAGAATTGAACATCCAACTCTGTCCCTTGCCAAACCCCTGATGGCAAATGATCCTGCTAGGAGCTCCAAGTAGTTGATGTGCATGGACAACTCTTCTAATGACCACCTACTTCCTATGGAAACATTTTTGTAATGACCCACCCAGCCCCAGCGGCTGTCATTGACTCTATGACATGTGGAACAAATCCAAAGATGACCCGGCCATTCCACACCTCCATGTGTTCCAGCCACCAAGGCATCTCTGTCTTGGCCTACTGGGAGAGAAGGACTTCCTCCGAGTAAAATACCCTCTTCTGTAGGTGGGTTATCTTGAGGCGTTGCCGAGCCCTTTAGTACAGTACGCCCGTAAAGAGGCGATTGTCCATAAGGATACTGTCAGCCTCAATATCAGTTTGCGTAGTTTCCCTTTTGATATTGCAAACTTTGCGGTTCTGAAGCTCTAAGTTGGCATTGATAGAGTCTATTGTGAACCCCAGAAACTCGAATTGTTGTTGGTGACCATGTCCAACTTCCCTGTGTTTATGAGAAAACCAAATTCTTCCGGAAGTGAAACTGCCATTTGGGCATGATGTAAAAGTACCTGAGAGGTCTCCGACATCATGATGATGCTGTCCAGATAGATTATCAACCGACAACCTTGAGAGCGAAGCCAGGTCCTCACTGGTCTAAAAAAAACATCCCAGGATAATAAGCAGAATGTCATTAAGAGAATGTAACATTTTTTGAAATGTATAATTAGAAATTTCTGCTGTGGTCAGAGATCCCTCAACTGGACTGTGTGATGGCCGAAATAAGGAGAAAATGGCCATTGCGCTTTCCCGGGGATCATTCACCAGAGCGGAGAGAGACTGGTCCCTCAGGGGGAGTGCACAAAATGTACTACACTTTCTGAGGTAGCAGTCGAAACACCCAAAGTCCAAGAGGCCCGCACTCCCTCCTGACAGGAATTTTCTGTCTGAAATGAGGAGCAGCAGCTTGTAGTCTGACAGCAGACTGCAGGAAAAGTGTGGCGAGTTGCGCGAGCCTGAAGCAAGCCGGTGAGGTGAGCGTTGCCATCAATGAATAGCTACCCAAAAAATAGTGCAATCGAATAAGAATAAAGTAAAAAGACAGTACTTAGCTCAGCTGCTGTGAGCAAGAAAGAAAGAGGAAGAGAGACTGTGACAAAGCATTTATATGATTAACAGAGCTGTGATTGGATATTCTGCATCACGTGTTTTCTTGTAGTTTTGTAGTTCATGTTTATTGGCTGCTGTGACTAACAGTAAAGAAAGTTGAAGCATAATCTGAGCCTCCGGTGCTGAGAAAGAATAGATGTTTACCATGAGGGTTACCTTTTAGCGAGTGCTCAATTTCATGTTTGAAAACTACCCCTTATCATAGTAATTATTACGCTTGCCATCTTTAAAAGCTCTGTCTCGCTATATTGATGAACTCAAAAGGCAACAAGATTATTATGGCACAATATGCGGAACTAGGAAAGTATGAGTCAGGTAATTGTAAAACTGTGCAATACATACTAAAAACAGTGTAGCAAAACCTGGTGTTATTGAAATAACAACTGCTTCTCAAAGGGTGTACCCAAGACTCCAACTTGGAGCACACATTCAAAATGAGCATGATTATTATGGGTTAATAGTGATCCAATTTGCGACACCTAGCTCGTATGGAGACCTGCTGTTATCGTGTGGAACACGCAAAAACATTTAGTGTTGCCATTTTGAAACGTGTGTTGAATTGTCTTTCAGCAAACGCTCTGTTGCATGATAGAAAACTGCCCAGTATCATAATGATTAAAATGGCCGCCATCTTCTAATGAGTTAGCTTGCTATATTGAAGAACTGAATTTTCAGAAGTATTCAAACTGAATAACCTAAATCTAACTTCTTAAAGGGAAGACAATGTTTTTGTATAACATGCCTTCATTCAACAGCCGGCTCACTCACATTATGTGTGTTTTATATTCATTAGATTGTGCACCAGTACGATGAGAATTTAAGCACCCTTCAGTTAGACTACAGCAATCAATGAATTCAATACATTCAAAAAAGGTTGTCGAAATCTTTCATAATTAAATAATAAATGTGTTTTATTTGTCTACATTTTTGTAACGTTAAATTATTTATATGTTAACCATTGTAAATTATTTAATGTAATTCAACAACATTTCATATCGGGTTTTATTTAAGTCCCTACCGCCATCCTTTTCAGGGGTGGAGATGTGTAAGACTACACTTATTAGTAACTTTACACTCAGATTTTGTGAATAGCTCAAAGTAGTAAAGTTACTCAAAAGTTAAGAGTAAACTTACATGTGTAAATTACTCACAAGTGCAAGTTACCATTGAAAATAGCCCCCATTTATCAAACAAGGAAGGAATGAGTAGCCAGGTATTTTGGGAACATGACAGAGCATTGCAGGAGTGTCATAAATCACCAACTGTTGTACCATACAAAACTATGGGGCAGATTTAATGAGAATTTTCATCGGGTTGCATCGCTTTTGTGGCGCAGCCCCAACGCAAAATCATTTTTATTTACTAAGCCATGCAAAGCCACTTTACGTGGTTTAGTAAATACAAAGTAGTACCAGGCAGCACAAAGTGAACAGCGTGAACAGCGTGGAGTACAATAACAGATGTTATGATACATGGTACATAGTGACTGGGCTAAGAGTCACATACACAGTGAGTGCCGCTCTAAGAAGTAGCATGAATTCAATGAGTGCCCGTCTGGTGAAATGGACATGAGAGGAAGCCCTTAAATTCCCTCTTTAAATTTCTAGGCATGATGATTCGTGTCCAGAAAGTTAAAAACGTGTAGCACTAGAAGAAAAGGCCCAAGGTGTCCCCGCACCTGATATCTATGTCTTGGTGTATGTGTTTCTATTTAGGTGTGCCTTATTGCCATCAGGTGTTACATGTTTCCGTAGGTGAGTTAGGAATAACAAGGGAACCCAAGAGTCGTCTGGTACCTTGGATAAGCTCATATAATGAAACACTCCTCCCACGACCAATAATATCACAATCAATTTCAATGGTTACTTTTATAGATTACTTTAAAAACAGCAGTGACGACGCAGTGTGTGTGTAGTGAGAAACATGCTTGGGGTTCTGATAAACGTGATTCACGCATGTGACAATCAGTCATAATGAATGTGTATCCACAAATAAGTACAAGACAGACCATTTGTCCTATATATAATCATAAAAGTCTGTAATGATAGTCGTCGTTTCGATCCCCTAAAGAGGTGTGGGGATCATCATCAGGACTCTCAACATAAGTGAGCCTCAGACAAGAGGAACAAGAAGGAGCGGGGATCAGGATGAACTTCTTGGAAAAGATTGAGTGGCCACCCCTGAATGTGGGAGTCCCCCGAGGAACTGGGATCAATTTCCCAGGAAGGAATGAGAATCAAAATGAGTCTAAGATTGGCAGCATTAACATCACCCACTTAGATAAATCTGGCTATGGGGGCCGTGGTGCCCTCAGTTCCAGTGCGCAGAAGGCACTGTTGTTCGTGTCTGCAAAGAGCAAATCCTTTAAAGGCTTCACTGTTTGTCCATACAACAGCAGTGCCTTCTGTGCAGTCAGGGCCGGCTTTAGGGCAGTGCGACCGGTGCGGCCGCACTGGGCGACTCCTCCGGAGATCTGCTCATTGTGGCGAATCCATCCTGAAAGGATTAGTCGCAATCCCCTTTGGCACTGGAACTAGGGTCACCATGGGCCCACAAACCCAGATTTATCCAAGTGGACAATGTTAATACTGAGTTTTACATAATAGTGCATTATGTAAGCGTTTGCTTCATAGATGAGTCTGTACTCACAATCTGAATTTATACATATGTAAATATCTCACTAATATACATATATACATCCACATTTTTGAGTGTGCAATCCAACATGCTTATATAAAAAAAGTATGCACAAAGTGAAGTTGCGAATGCAAAAACAGAACATATATACAGCTGATTTAGCACTTGTATATTTGCAAGCAATTTTTGAAGAATCCTATACAATCGAAACGCTATGCTCGTGGAAGGGTGTAATCTTAACCCCATATATATTTAGAGTTTGACTTTCAATTTTGCTAATCTCGATGAGCATTCTAGTCTCTATGCCCTTGTTGCTACAAGTTATACTTTAATGAGTGATTAATGATTGGTTTATTGATCAATTGGGCGCATAAATTACGTCAAACTTCCATAAAATCCATTTCGTGAGGTTTCGGACCAAAGTGTGCTTATTTGAAGAGAATTGTTTCTAGCCATTTTGTTTCTGCTTTGTGTGTTTACCTCTTCTCCTGCTCTTAACTTTGCCTGTCAGTCCATCAGATTGTTCAATGAATGTTACCCTCGAGGCAAGATTATATTTTTTCTCCTTGCGGGTACATTTTGCAGGAAGTGATTAGTGAGTCACCCGGAGCTCTGAACTGATTATACAAGACACGTTATGGAACAGATATGTTTCCGTTAGGCTCAGGTTCAGTGGTCGACCGTCTTAAAAGATGTCATTCAGTCTCCTGCCGATTCGTTGTACGCCTGGTGCGCTGGCCAATTAATCATTAGTATTTTTATGTTATTATTATTGTGTAACAACTTTTGTTTCCCACTGTTGCTACGTCATAGCAGTGAATAACCAGATTTTTAATCTGGTATTCATGAGAGCCAATCATCATCAAGATAAGAAGAAGAAGGTGACAGTAGATGTGGAAGGATCCTTCACATATAGAGCAACATAAACAAGATGAAATGTTAAAAAAGGAAAGAAACTGCTGATAATTTGTGAGACCAATCACTACAGCTACTTTTTCTATGTCCATACCGACATTGGTTTTAGTATTTGAAACTACTAACAGCAAAAAAGCTATTGAAGTCTCCAAAGAGAATATAGTGAGCTGCATGTATAACGTGCAAAAGTGACTTGTTTGTTCTTTTCTTGCCTTTCTGTTGGTTTTGTTATTTTAAAGCGTTAAACAGTGTTTGCTAGTTGCATGTTGTGGCAAAATCACATGCGATATGCTTTAATATTTCTTATCTACTAAAAAATTGATTCCGGCTATGCGAACTTAGAAATCGCTTCTTTAGAATGGCAAATCGAAAAGGTTTCGTTTATGAAGCAACGGGGCACTCTAGTGGTCATTTTGCAGTATGCAGGTGTTTATTAGACAACACGTTATGGGTCCAAAAGAATTAATTAAGCACCAGGTAATAAAATGCGAAAAAACATAACCAAACCACCTTTCCAACCCCAACTAAGGGAAGCCAAAAATATTGTTGCAAAATTCGTGATTCGGCGTATGTTCGTTCACCCCACCTGTTTACAAAAGCACACATGCTCCCTTTTGGTTTTAAGATCCTGTTACAATGTACCAATAACACAGCCATTTCCTGTCATGGAATGGGCAATACGTTACTATCTTCATTCTAAGAAATCGGTAGTAAAGACAACTGAAAATACATTAGTTCTATTAATTGGGAAAGAAGCAAAATAGGCCAAGGGGGCGTTTAATGCACATTTTTCACTCCATTGTATTCCTCTGCCAGAAATGGGCCGCATTATTGCTAGCATTAAACAAGATATAAGAAGTGGCTTTACTTGATAGCAGCAATTTGCTATTAATGATAACCAGGTCAAATTATTAAGCCAAGTAATGTTGGAGAAGGTTCAAGGATTCTTAATTAATAAGCTTTTGCAAGGACAATAATCGGCAGGGCTTAATTTGAGCCGGTGGTTGCTGGTGGGGGACACCAGCACCTATTTTTGGGAACCCGCGCTTTTTTCTGCATCATATATTTACTGGCCACGAGAAACACATAGATTGGACAGACGGAGCAAGAGAAAGATGGCAAAACAGTTACATAGGGAGAAAGCAGGAACCTGCAAAGTGGGATAACGGGGCAGTGAGTACCTGGGGCCCTATTACGCATGACTGCGCCAGCGCTAGTTGTTGATGTGCGCCAGAGTATGCGCCCGATCGCATTACAGAGGATCGGTTTGTAATGCGCCGTGATGTTGGCGCAGACTTTGAGCTCTGTGTTAATGTGCGTTTGCGTCTGTGCACATATTGTATTAGTGCACAGAAGCAAATGCACATAAACACAAACATACTCTGCCGCACATCGGCAACTTGCGCCGGCACAGTCATGCGTAATACGGCCCCTGGTAGAAGATAAAAGAGGCATGAGGTGGGTTTAAGGCTACCGGCTTTGGTGTTTTGGCGCACCGACATTTAATTGCGCCGGACTCTGGCTTCTCAGCAGAGCTTTGGGCACCGTACTCTTTCTTTTACAAACTTGAGCAGTGCCAATATGTCTTGCTGTAAAAGACCCAGCTATTGGCTTTATTCATTGCGTGTTTGCTAATGCTAAAATGGCTGGCAGCATGTTACAACGTATTTTACTGCATGAATCATAATGCATGTGCATGAATGCAGACACATAGGTGACCATTTTGGGATGAGTATAGGTTTTCAATGAAAGAAAAGTCACTGCAAGATGTCCACGGATATGTACGCATGCATGTGCATGAAGCAATCCAAGATGGCCAGAGATGCATACGTGTATGTGAGCAAGAAAGTAACAAGCATTGGCATAGCCAATAGGTCTCGCCTTTGGGACCTTATGTATTTAGCCAGAACTTTTGGCTATGTTGTAGAGCATTGTGGCTGCTGTGCATTATGTTGAAAAGTTATAATAAAAAGTGTTGAGCATTTTTGTTACCTTTATACAAACGAAGACAAAATTATATACAACTGAAAAATCTGATTAAAAAAACATTTTAACATAAAAAATGTCTTCTAGTTTTTTTGTATTTGCACTGCTGGCAACTTCTTCCTGCCTATTCTCATGCTTGTTTGTTATAATTCTTTTTGTTATGGGGGAGTGGGACATAAATAACGGGGGAGTGGAGGTTGGAAAACAGTAATTTAATTAGAACACGAGCAGCGGACGGACACTAGGGGAGAATCAACAGATGCCAGATTCCAAGGGCAGACTGACGTGATGCTTAGGTGGTGCGCTGATGCAAAATGGTGGTGGTGAATGATGTTTGGTGCTCAGGTGGTGACACTATATGGTGTGGATTGGAGGTACGTTGTGGATTGTGGAGTTGTGGAGTTGAAATATGTTTAGGCTTTCCTGTTTTCAGTTTCTATTTTTGGTCAATTCTGGTGGGGTTTTTTCAGTGTTTTCAATACCTTAAAAAAACAGTATTTATCAGTGGTTACAAATTTTCGCGCCATTAAAAACAATAGAAACAGTGTTTTTCCTGTGTTTATGGAACGTTTTGCTTTTATTATTGCTTGCTTTCTTAATTGATAGTGCATGTGAATAGACATTGTGCATACATGGTGTACGAGGTTCCAATACATTTTTAAAAATCAAACTTATTGTAGTGCACTATACAATATAGTGAGTCTTTGGTCATGCACACTCGCTCTTTCCTTCCCAGGTAAACATTTATCTGTGAACAGGCCCTCTCAACCTTGGCACTTGAGACAGGCAACGCCAAAACAGCCAGTAAACAATTTGCTAACTCTGGCTACTGACATAGCTTTCCTTGCCAATACTGGTGCTCCTGAAGATTGCGATTCTCTGGGACGGGTTCTGCATATGCCCTCAGTTATTGAAGCGGTCAAAAATTAAGCAGTTCTTTACAAAGTCTGGAGAAAATTCCCATTTACGGAAAAGATCTAGAACTTGTACAGAGTACCTCAGTGAAGGTTCATTGACTTCAAATGCCATGGTTGGTGAAGGGACATTTCTATTCATCATTGCCAGCCATTTCTCATGCACTGTAAAATGAAATTTCCTGAATTTCTCCTCAGCATTTCTTTGCTTACCAAGTGGTAAGAATTCTAACATGGAACATGTTGCATTGCCAAACTCACTAAAAGTGTCGCCTAGCCAACTCACAAGGAGATGTTTCACATCTACACTAATTAAACTGAACACTTGGTAGACAAGGGTGTTTTCAGACTCTAGTTTTTTTATTATATTCACTACAGCAATCATGTTTTCCTGTAAAAATCTAAGAATGCAGTAGAGTGTACTTCTTTTCACATCAGTATAAATATGCGTCCAAAGATCCTCACATTTCTTGACTTTTGGCATCATCACTAAGCACAAATTCTGTAAACGGTCGCCACATGGATAATATAGCAATCATGGCCTCTAGGACTGAGAATCACTGGCTAAATGACACAGTTGGGATTACTCTTTCATTGATGCCACACAAAGCACAAAATGAGAAATATGTGCGTTTTAGTTCCCCCGCTTAATGAAACAGTGCACCAGAATGGACTACAAAGTCAATAGCATTTTTCACTAACTCTGAAGATTGTAAAGATGCTTTCAGCATACCAGCTTGCAAATGGAAAGGATCTCTTACAGCGAAGCACTTCAGCTCAGGTATTGATTTTGACAGGTCATCACACAACTTTTTCATATACGTAGCTGAATTACTGCACATACAAACAATATCCTCCAATCTTTGTTGAACTTGGTAAGAACTTTTAGCAGCAGCATTCCAAGTGACACTGCATTCCAGGTTTCCCAAACATCTGGTGTCATGTTTTCCCAACTATCCCAGATGCTCGGTGAAAGCACTCCTTTCACATATACCTGTCTCGACACCTTGCATTGATCTTTAAAGCCTAGGGTGTTTGGCAATTCGCCTACTATCAATAATGACTCGCTAGAAAAGAGGGCTGTGTATCAAAGGGTTTCACCCAATCTTTGTCTGTGGGTAAATGTGATGGTACATATTGGGAAAGATTCATATGAAACCAGCCATTTTATCTATCAGTGAAAGAATCAAATGTATTTCCTGATTCTCTATAGTTTATAAAATAATTAAATAATACCTAAAACATGCTTCTAAACCCTGCATCTTTAGACCAAAGACCACAAAACTGAAAAAAAACAAAAGGAAGAAGAAACATTATTTTAGTGACATCCCTAAACAACAAAACTCAAGCAGAATAATGTTAGCCCAGTCTTTCTTGCTGCTGCCCTTTGTAACAAAGTTACATTGTATTGACCCCTTCAGTAAGAAATAAAAAGGACTCTTTCACTCACCTTTTCCTTTCTTTGAATGGCATTTAGTTTGTGGTTGTGAAAGTGTTTTTTCAGTGTTTATATGTTTACACTGGTGAGGGCTATTTTCCTTTTGGTGGGGTTTTATCAGTTATTATAGGTTTAAACCTAAAACCGGACAGCCTAAATATGTTGTTTGGTGTGTAATTATGCGGTGTGTATTGGAAATGTGTGGAGTTGAATTGTGTGGCCTGAACTGTGGTGTTGAGTGAAATTATGCTTAGTGAAATTGTGTCATGGTGTGGAGTGCATTTATGTTGATTGGTGGTATGTGGTATAGAGTGCATTTATGTGGCGAGTATTTATGTTGCATTGAGTACAGTGCAATTATGTGGTGTGCAATTATGTGGCACTGAGTGGTATTATGTGGAGTGTATTTATGTTGCATTGAGTAGAGAGTAATTATGTGGCGTATAATTATGTGGTACTGAGTGGTATGTGGAGTGTATTTATGTTGCATTGAGTAGAGTGTAATTATGTGACGTGTAACTATGTCGCACTGAGTGGTATTGTGTGGAGTGTATTTATGTTGCATTGAGTAGAGTGTAATTATGTGGCGTCTAATTATGTGCCACAGTGGTATTATGTGGAGTGTATTTATGTTGCATTGAATAGAGTGTAATTATGTGACGTGTAATTATGTGGTACTGAGTGGTATTATGTTGAGTCTATTTATGTTGCATTGAGTAAAGTGTAAATATGTGGCATGTAAGTATGTGGCACTGAGTGGTATTATATGGAGTGTATTTATGTTGCATTGAGTACAGTGTTATGTGGCGTGTAATTATGTGGCACTGAGTGGTAATATGTGGAGTGTATTTATGTTGCATTGAGTAGAGTGTAATTATGTGGCTTGTAATTATGTGGTACTGAGTGGTATATGGGGTGTATTTGTCGCATTGAGTAGAGTGTAATTATGTGGTGTGTAACTATGTCACACTGAGTGGTATTATGTGGAGTGCATTTATGTTGCATTGAGTACAGTGTAATTATGTGGCATTGAGTGCATGTACCCCCAGAGCTCTAAGAGCCAGAGCTGGTGGTCGTTCTTTCAAAGTTCTGGCGGCCAGACTCTGGAACTCCCTCCCGACTGCTATTAGAGGGCTTCGAGATCACCTATCTTTTCGGAAAGCCATAAAGACCTGGCTTTTCCCAGCGTAACTTTCTTCCCTTCTCCCGGGCTGTTATTACTTACGGGCATTGTAGGGGTAGCGCTGGGACGCCCCGTTGCTGGGGCAGCTATGCGCTGTATAAATCCGTTAATAATAATAATAATATTATGTGGAGTGTATTTATGTTGCATTGAATAGAGTGTAATTGTGACGTGTGATTATGTGGTACTGAGTGGTATTATGTGGAGTGTATTTATGTTGCATTGAGTAGAGTGTAATTTTTTGGCGTGTAATTATGTGGCACTGAGTGGTATTATGGGGAGTGTATGTTGTATTCAGTAGAGTTTAATTATGTTGCGTGTAATTATGTGGCACTGAGTGGTATTATTTGGAGTGTATGTTGCATTGAGTGCAGTGTAATTATGTAGCATATAATTATGTGGCACTGAGTGGTATTGTGTGGAGTGCCAACATGAAGACAGCGCACTGCTGCCATAAAAATGATTAAATGCGCTAAGCAAAGCTATAACATCATACTCAGGGAACTACAGAGTGATGGAAGATGTGTCTAAAGGGGCAAATTAGTCACCCCCTGTGTGTGTGATTGAATCAACACGCCCATCAGTTATTGGTTGGGTTTGGGGCGACCTGAGGCGTTGTAAGAGGGGTGAGCAGATATCCGCCGCTCCTTCTCTGTAGTCTGTGACCCGGATGAGGTCTAGTCCCTGCGAGTGAGGCCACACCCGGGCAGAGGCTCACCCCACAAACCCCGCGCACTGAGGATCACTGCGGGGGCTGTGTTAGTAATTGTGAAGTACCTCCTAGGGATCAATGTAATGCATGGATGGGTGGGCTCCTACCATCAACAGTGGACACAGGGGTGGAGGGATGTGGAAGGCTAAGCATTTTTGCACAACTCTCGTGAAGACACCTGCTCCTGAAACATAACTTTTGCCGCTAAATTGTTCTTTTCCGCCCATGTTCTCAGATGCTATTTCATTCCTGCAATCGCATGACGCCTGTATAGCAGTGCACACAATAAAGGCAGTTAATGAATTTATTTGTACAGATAACAGAAATACAAACATGCTGGGAAATGCCCTTGAGCGGTCAAACCCAAACCTTCCTCCTTGAAAGGCTTTTGTGAGTCCAGGTCCCGCCCTGGCCAGTAATGCTGGCACACTGATGGGGTGGAAGGGGCGCTGTCCTGACATAATAGGCATCCCGTGGGGTCGGTTTGAGGCACCGTCCCGTACGAACCGTGCAGGAAATACATGTATTTCTCTGTTCTGAACTAGATGAGCCCTGACAGTGTAGGATGGAAAATCAATTTTCGCGCAACCTCTCAGGGCCTTGAAAGCCGCCCCTGCCCTATTCTCTAGCCGCACCCCCACCACACACACACACACACTCGCCATCGCTCTTTGGAGAGCCGGAAAACATGCACGCGGGCCACTGATGAGAAAAGCATGCCCCCATGTTAAGTGCAGCCATTACCTGCTCCCTTCGAAGGACACAAACAAGTCCGACAGGCGAGTTAGACAGCAAGCACGCGGAGGTCCGAGGTCCCGAGGCAAGCCAGGATCCCAGATACAGGACAGACTGAATCCCATCCACAGGTCTGTCGGGACACGGCTGGTAGGGCAGAGGAGGTGCCCCCATGCATATTCCAAGGAGAACTCCTTACAGTACATGCACATGTGTGTAGTCGGACATGAGAAGCCACGCCTCAGATTAAGAAATCACTAATGCAATATTAACGGTAGAAGGAGCTATGGAAATGCTGATGCACTGTTACCTTTAACGTAACATGTTTCTGCCTGGCCAGGCTGTTGCACTAGTTTTCTTTCTGTACAAATAGAAGAGGGCTCTCCAACAGAGGGTGTATGAAAAGCATGAGCACTGAATAGGAAAAAAAACACGCTTTGTGGCAAGAAACACCTCTTTCCAGTACATAGCCATCTGGAACTACCTACTTAAAGCCATCGGAAAAATGTGTGACAGTTTAGAGCACGTCGCGTCCCTTTGTGCATCAGATGAACCCTTGTGGTTTCACAAAGGCCCAGGCTAAAACTAAAGACAATAGCACCTAAGACACGAACAGCTACTCTTCCATCGTGTACACCGTCACTGCTGTAATAATGGGGGCGATGACATATCTCTGAGGGCTTGAATGAGTCATCTGTTTTAGAACAGAATCCACGGCCATAAAATTCCCAAACTCTCTGCCAAAATCTTGGCGCTGTTGTTGTGCGGTGGACAGGCAGAACACGTCTTGAACCAAGATTTCAGCGGGTCTTGGGATGTTATCACTGGTAACAAATGCAACCCCTGGCAGTGCGGGGGGTGGGAGAGCGGGGGGAGGGCTGTGCTAGTCTGGAAGGCGATTCTCAGACCCCTGCCCCACCACCTCTATCTGTGGAGATGCTTCGTCACTCTGGTTATGCCACTGGAAACTCTCTCTACGCACCTAGAAAACGAGTCAAAAAGTATGAACCCTGCACTCGGACCCGTGTTCACACGGAGTAAACGGAAACCTGCAAACCGCTGTGCTGCTGTAGAGAAACTAATGCATTTGCCCCGTTGTAGAAGTTATTCTTTTTTTAGCAGCAAAGCAGGGACACGTGGCGATGTTGTCGTCTTACGGTTTTTGTGCTGCTGTTTCTATGGGAAATAATTTGATTGTGAATTCGAACATTAAAAAGCGCGCTCTGTAAACGTGCGAGTAAAGTGTCCTTTTTGAAGCAGCGTATTTCACTCGGTTCAGGACGAACAGAAATGCAATGAAGCTACGTTACCAATACAACACGCGTGCAAAAGAAAAAAATATATAACTGCAGTCAAACGTGTATTACAAGAGCTCTGCGTGTTTCTCGGCAAATCATTAACACTCAGTAAATGTGAAGCCGTCGGATGTCTAATGTCCGGGGGCGCAACGCAAGAATGCAGGACCCCTGACCGGCACTTTATTTAAAATGTTTTTTTATGTAATCCAAACGCACGCAGGGGCTCGGGCTATAGTGTGACTAGAAGGCCAAGGCCCCCCCGCACTCCCTGCACTGCAACCGGCCAGCAGGCTGCAGCCGAGGCCGAGATCACAAGTGCAATTAAAAACAAGCCCGGAAGTGGTGCGCGCGCGCGCGCGCGCGTCCCCGCCGCTGCAGGAGAAGTCCATCTGTTTCCAATTTACGCGGTGGCGATAATTGGAAACAGATGGTGGTCGAGCGCGCTCCCGAGGACCCTAGGCCAAGGAACAGAGAAGGCGGGACATGCACCCGCCTTGAGCCAATTGCATGCTGTCTTTCTTAGAAAGCGATACAAAAGGGGATGATGGACGGAACGCTTGAGCCAATCAAACACTCACCCCCAGTCAACTGATCTGGGTTTAATCCATCATCATTCTTTAGCTCACTCCACCACCCCAGTTCAGACATGGCCATATGCAAATCAGTCTGACCCTGTGCCTCATGGGAACAGTCCAGCCCGAACTGCCAAGCCATGTCTTCCCTGGACCGGAAACAAGCATCCTAGGACCGGTTTCTGGCATTTCAGCCGTCATCAGCCAGGCTTGCTTGAATCCAGTGGCAAAGTGAGCAAGGGACCCACGTCTGGGCATACCCCGCAAACTTAGGGCGACCAAAGCGATACAAAAGGGGATGATGGACGGAACGCTTGAGCCAATCAAACACTCACCCCCAGTCAACTGATCTGGGTTTAATCCATCATCATTCTTTAGCTCACTCCACCACCCCAGTTCAGACATGGCCATATGCAAATCAGTCTGACCCTGTGCCTCATGGGAACAGTCCAGCCCGAACTGCCAAGCCATGTCTTCCCTGGACCGGAAACAAGCATCCTAGGACCGGTTTCTGGCATTTCAGCCGTCATCAGCCAGGCTTGCTTGAATCCAGTGGCAAAGTGAGCAAGGGACCCACGTCTGGGCATACCCCCGCCAACTTAGGGCGACCAAAGCGATACAAAAGGGGATGATGGACGGAACGCTTGAGCCAATCAAACACTCACCCCCAGTCAACTGATCTGGGTTTAATCCATCATCATTCTTTAGCTCACTCCACCACCCCAGTTCAGACTTGGCCATATGCAAATCAGTCTGACCCTGTGCCTCATGGGAACAGTCCAGCCCGAACTGCCAAGCCATGTCTTCCCTGGACCGGAAACAAGCATCCTAGGACCGGTTTCTGGCATTTCAGCCGTCATCAGCCAGGCTTGCTTGAATCCAGTGGCAAAGTGAGCAAGGGACCCACGTCTGGGCATACCCCGCCAACTTAGGGCGACCAAAGCGATACAAAAGGGGATGATGGACGGAACGCTTGAGCCAATCAAACACTCACCCCCAGTCAACTGATCTGGGTTTAATCCATCATCATTCTTTAGCTCACTCCACCACCCCAGTTCAGACATGGCCACATGCAAATCAGTCTGACCCTGTGCCTCATGGGAACAGTCCAGCCCGAACTGCCAAGCCATGTCTTCCCTGGACCGGAAACAAGCATCCTAGGACCGGTTTCTGGCATTTCAGCCGTCATCAGCCAGGCTTGCTTGAATCCAGTGGCAAAGTGAGCAAGGGACCCACGTCTGGGCATACCCCCGCCAACTTAGGGCAACCAAAGCGATACAAAAGGGGATGATGGACGGAACGCTTGAGCCAATCAAACACTCACCCCCAGTCAACTGATCTGGGTTTAATCCATCATCATTCTTTAGCTCACTCCACCACCCCAGTTCAGACATGGCCATATGCAAATCAGTCTGACCCTGTGCCTCATGGGAACAGTCCAGCCCGAACTGCCAAGCCATGTCTTCCCTGGACCGGAAACAAGC
The DNA here is from genome assembly GCA_963921515.1 of Calotriton arnoldi. NCBI lineage: Eukaryota > Metazoa > Chordata > Amphibia > Caudata > Salamandridae > Calotriton > Calotriton arnoldi. Next base: position 22,916 of record CAWUFW010025374.1, read on the forward strand.
ATCCTAGGACCGGTTTCTGGCATTTCAGCCGTCATCAGCCAGGCTTGCTTGAATCCAGTGGCAAAGTGAGCAAGGGACCCACGTCTGGGCATACCCCCGCCAACTTAGGGCGACCAAAGCGATACAAAAGGGGATGATGGACGGAACGCTTGAGCCAATCAAACACTCACCCCCAGTCAACTGATCTGGGTTTAATCCATCATCATTCTTTAGCTCACTCCACCACCCCAGTTCAGACATGGCCATATGCAAATCAGTCTGACCCTGTGCCTCATGGGAACAGTCCAGCCCGAACTGCCAAGCCATGTCTTCCCTGGACCGGAAACAAGCATCCTAGGACCGGTTTCTGGCATTTCAGCCGTCATCAGCCAGGCTTGCTTGAATCCAGTGGCAAAGTGAGCAAGGGACCCACGTCTGGGCATACCCCCGCCAACTTAGGGCGACCAAAGCGATACAAAAGGGAATGATGGACGGAACGCTTGAGCCAATCAAACACTCACCCCCAGTCAACTGATCTGGGTTTAATCCATCATCATTCTTTAGCTCACTCCACCACCCCAGTTCAGACATGGCCATATGCAAATCAGTCTGACCCTGTGCCTCATGGGAACAGTCCAGCCCGAACTGCCAAGCCATGTCTTCCTTGGACCGGAAACAAGCATCCTAGGACCGGTTTCTGGCATTTCAGCCGTCATCAGCCAGGCTTGCTTGAATCCAGTGGCAAAGTGAGCAAGGGACCCACGTCTGGGCATATCCCCGCCAACTTAGGGCGACCAAAGTGATACAAAAGGGGATGATGGACGGAACGCTTGAGCCAATCAAACACTCACCCCCAGTCAACTGATCTGGGTTTAATCCATCATCATTCTTTAGCTCACTCCACCACCCCAGTTCAGACATGGCCATATGCAAATCAGTCTGACCCTGTGCCTCATGGGAACAGTCCAGCCCGAACTGCCAAGCCATGTCTTCCCTGGACCGGAAACAAGCATCCTAGGACCGGTTTCTGGCATTTCAGCCGTCATCAGCCAGGCTTGCTTGAATCCAGTGGCAAAGTGAGCAAGGGACCCACGTCTGGGCATACCCCCACCAACTTAGGGCGACCAAAGCGATACAAAAGGGGATGATGGACGGAACGCTTGAGCCAATCAAACACTCACCCCCAGTCAACTGATCTGGGTTTAATCCATCATCATTCTTTAGCTCACTCCACCACCCCAGTTCAGACATGGCCGTATGCAAATCAGTCTGACCCTGTGCCTCATGGGAACAGTCCAGCCAAACTGCCAAGCCATGTCTTCCCTGGACCGGAAACAAGCATCCTAGGACCGGTTTCTGGCATTTCAGCCGTCATCAGCCAGGCTTGCTTGAATCCAGTGGCAAAGTGAGCAAGGGACCCACATCTGGGCATACCCCCGCCAACTTAGGGCGACCAAAGCGATACAAAAGGGGATGATGGACGGAACGCTTGAGCCAATCAAACACTCACCCCCAGTCAACTGATCTGGGTTTAATCCATCATCATTCTTTAGCTCACTCCACCACCCCAGTTCAGACATGGCCATATGCAAATCAGTCTGACCCTGTGCCTCATGGGAACAGTCCAGCCCGAACTGCCAAGCCATGTCTTCCCTGGACCGGAAACAAGCATCCTAGGACCGGTTTCTGGCATTTCAGCCGTCATCAGCCAGGCTTGCTTGAATCCAGTGGCAAAGTGAGCAAGGGACCCACGTCTGGGCATACCCCCACCAACTTAGGGCGACCAAAGCGATACAAAAGGGGATGATGGACGGAACGCTTGAGCCAATCAAACACTCACCCCCAGTCAACTGATCTGGGTTTAATCCATCATCATTCTTTAGCTCACTCCACCACCCCAGTTCAGACATGGCCGTATGCAAATCAGTCTGACCCTGTGCCTCATGGGAACAGTCCAGCCGAACTGCCAAGCCATGTCTTCCTGGACCGGAAACAAGCATCCTAGGACCGGTTTCTGGCATTTCAGCCGTCATCAGCCAGGCTTGCTTGAATCCAGTGGCAAAGTGAGCAAGGGACCCACGTCTGGGCATACCCCCGCCAACTTAGGGCGACCAAAGCGATACAAAAGGGGATGATGGACGGAACGCTTGAGCCAATCAAACACTCACCCCCAGTCAACTGATCTGGGTTTAATCCATCATCATTCTTTAGCTCACTCCACCACCCCAGTTCAGACATGGCCATATGCAAATCAGTCTGACCCTGTGCCTCATGGGAACAGTCCAGCCCGAACTGCCAAGCCATGTCTTCCCTGGACCGGAAACAAGCATCCTAGGACCGGTTTCTGGCATTTCAGCCGTCATCAGCCAGGCTTGCTTGAATCCAGTGGCAAAGTGAGCAAGGGACCCACGTCTGGGCATACCCCCGCCAACTTAGGGCGACCAAAGCGATACAAAAGGGGATGATGGACGGAACGCTTGAGCCAATCAAACACTCACCCCCAGTCAACTGATCTGGGTTTAATCCATCATCATTCTTTAGCTCACTCCACCACCCCAGTTCAGACATGGCCATATGCAAATCAGTCTGACCCTGTGCCTCATGGGAACAGTCCAGCCCGAACTGCCAAGCCATGTCTTCCCTGGACCGGAAACAAGCATCCTAGGACCGGTTTCTGGCATTTCAGCCATCATCAGCCAGGCTTGCTTGAATCCAGTTAGAAAGACGCACGCAAAGGCCAATCGCGGGTTAATTTTAAAAAAGCACACGCACGAGCGTGTGTTCGAAGCTGAAAAGCCTTTACTAAATGTCTCGCAGATCAGCGCATGCGCGCTGGCTCAGGCGAGACCTAAAAAGGTAGCATGAGCCCCAGTAGGACTTTGCATCTGCAAGGCCCTTATTTAAAAAAAACTAAAAAAACAGGGAGTGTAAATGAGAGCACTGCCGTGCAACAAAGGAAAAGGTGGTAGTAAATAGAAAGCAGGGGATAGCAAGCAGAAAAAGAGAGCAGCTGGTATGTCAGTTGGAACAAGCGATCGAGTGAGATACCAAAGAAAGATAGGCACTCCCATGGACCGCTCAAAGGGAAAGAAAAAAGTTTTTCTCTCAAGTCAGAAGTGAAAGGGTACAAAGTATCCAGCTAGAATACTGTTAGTACGAAATGCTCCTGGGTGGGACAAACACAGGGTTAAAGAGGAAATTCATTGAGCAAAGCCATCCAATTTGGAGCAATGGGCTGGCCCAAAGCCCTTTCTAAGTATATATAATGCACTGGTAACAACAGGATACGACATCCTGCAAATGCTTTTCATAATAAGACGTAACAATGAGAATTTACATTTAGAAAGAATAACTGAATATCCAGTTCATCGGATGGAAATGCGGAGTCAATTGATTCGGTTTGGGGTGGCTTATGAGCTAGTCCCTTATTGTTAATTTTTAAAAACTCATCTGTTGTTTCAGAATCCATGATATTTTACATTTATAGTGTTTAATCCACTTGTTTAGTTTATGCACCTTTTTACGACTGAACTACCCATGCTATGATTGCCAACAGCCTACACAACTTTATATATTTTGTATGAGATTTATATAAAATAATAAGGTGCTTAAAAATATGAGAATTTGGCCCAAGCACATGACCACGAAAATATCAGCACAATCATCCAATATTCGTTTCTCCCGACCTTGATGTTTAAATTAATATGCACACTGTTAAATTGGAAGTTGCATCCTAAATGTTATCACCTTAAAATGACCAGCGAATCTCCTTACAGATTTATTCTGACATTCTCTTAATATAAGTGGGTTCTATTAGTGACTCCTATATTTTGAGCATTATGTATTCAGATAATACTGTGGGCCTGCTTCATAAAAAAACAAATGTTGAGGCAGAGATTTACATGTCTGTCAAGACATGCTTTTCTGTTTTTTCCCCATTCACAAACTCTCCCAGAAGTACATCTGGAAGACTGCGTCAGGCAAAGGTTTCCAGGCTTACTCCTGGGAATGTCATGTGACATCTCCTATTTCCCTGTGCATAACTCTACATAGCGTAGAACTATGCACAGGAGATATGGAGCCCTGTGCGCAAACACTCACTTGTATCTCTTTTTTGTTTTGTGTCCGATGATCCATTCCCTTTCCCATGCTTGAATGGAAGTTACACCATTCTTGGGGCTAAAGTAAGTTTCCAGCAATTTCCATGGTGGGAAAGGGTCGGATTTCAGTTTGTGAATGTTCAGAATTCTACATGAGGTATTTTCGTTTGTAATCTTATGTTTGTATCCAAAAAATACCTTTGTGAAAAGGGCCCTGTGTTTTCCTACTAGAAACTGAGGTGTGACCTATTTATTTGTAGCGACCTTCTTTCCAAAACCAGTGTATGACAGGCATTCCCAAAAAATACTACATAACAAGAAATAATAGATGACCAATATCCCTGATTTTCCCCCTCAAGCCACGACTAGTCAAGATATAGTCTATCCTAGATTTGTGGCCGGACTTCCCATTGTAGTAAGAGACACCCAACTGGAGACCTGATCTATCTCTCCAAGCGTCACTTAACCACATCTGCTTCATCATAGAGTGGAGGTAAGCATGTGATTTAGATGGTATTGTAGCCCTGCTGTTGGGTGATTTATCTAGTTTGGGATCTAGTACTATATTGAAGTCCACGCTCATAATTACGGGATCTGGGCATTCAAGCAAGTTTGAAAAAATAGTTTTTAATGAGTCCGGATCGTCATGGTTCGGGCCGTAGTATCCTACCAGAGTGAAGAGGTTTCCCATTACTGTGACCTTAATGATGACCCACCTTCCTCCGGTGTCAACTAGTGAGTTTAGTAAGCGTGCCTTGGCTTGTTTTTTTATTAATACTGCCACCCCTCTAATGCTAGCACTTTGGTCAGTACAGACCATATGTTCAATCCGTTTTAAGTTTTTAAAAATAACTGTGGATTCAGCTTTTGAAAGATGTGTCTCTTGTAGGATTATAACCTGTGTTGGGGAATCCCTTATGTATTGTAGAATTTTTTCCCTTCTTCGTTTAACGCACAAGCCATTCACATTCCATGACAAAAACTGAACCATTCTTTTGATATAACAGTTTTTGAGATTAATCCGGGGTTTTTAGAGTGAAGCTCACGGAAGATGGACCACACTCTCCAAACAAAATTCAGAGGACTGACTAAGGTAAATGAGGTTTTCCCCCCACATGCTCCCCACCCTGTGCTCCTCACCCAAACCCCCCATCCTGGAGAACCCACCCTACAACTAACCTGGACTTGATGGTAGTCCTGTCTGCTACACTCGAAGGCAACTCGCCTACCTGGCACTTTTTTAGAACAGATCTCAGAGCCCTAATAAACCGTGAAAAACCGTGAGAAAAAGAAGAAAAACCAAAATAGCTAAATGTTTTAACCCTCTTACGTAAATTTCCATATTATTTTTGTCAATTGTATTTTTTTTTTCTTTCCTTCATGAGTATCTGGGTTGGATGTGCTCAGTCAAATCGCCCCCTTCACCCATACCCCACGCTCAGTAGAGAGGGGGGGTCCGAATTTTCAGCGAGCAACTTCCCGTCATTAAGCATCGCTTTTTTGCATGCTCTCCAGCAATTCATCTGCCTCTTCCTTGGACCTGACGTTATACATTTTATTTTTGTGCATGATTTTTAGGGAGGCGGGGAATTTGAGTTGGGCGACCGCCCCCAGCTTCTTAAAGTCTTCTAGTTTGTTCCCCAGCTCCCATTGTCTATCTAGGGTGGCTCGGGCCAGATCAGAATGGATTTCAAATGTGAAGTCTTCCCCCCTCAATGATTTCGCCTTCAGGGTCAGAGTCAAGATTTTTTCCTTCAGAGAATAGGTATGGAAATTCAGGAGGATCTTACGGGGTTTAGTTTTATTTGGGTTCCTTCTTAAGGGGTCTCTATGCGCCCTTTGAATATCCCTCTTTAAATCCTCCTCGGATTCTTCAATCTGCGTCGCTCCCTTAATTAAGGCAACAATGAAGGACTTAATGTCCTCACCTTCCTTCCCCTCTGGTACATTCAGGACGCGGAGATTACTTCTTCTAGAATTGTTTTGTAGTTGCTCCAGCTTATCACGCACCGCCTGCTCCTCTCTTTTGAGTGCCGATATATCTGATTTTGCTGCACTCAACTCCTCTTTTAAGTCCCCCGCAGAGTTTTGAAGGGATTCCGTTCTAGAGTTTAAGAGGTCGATCTTCTTCTCCAGGGATTCGCAAAAATTTCTAATATTACCCTGGATAGACTCCGACACTGCGAATCCCTTTTTGATGTCTTCCGATAAAGTACGAAACAGCGCTTTCATGGGAGCGGATAGTGTCTCACTAGGGTCTTCATTGCCCATCTCTGTTGTCAAAAGCTCAGCCTCTCCCTGCTGAGTAGTAGGTGTAGTGGGTGTAGTAACCCCACCTGCCTCCTCTCCTCCCTCCGCTCCTGTATACTCCCGGCTGTTGTTAGAAATCTTTAGGGAAGAGGCACTGAAGTCGCCATTTGTTCTTTATTAGAGAGTATACAGGCCATTTGTTCTTTATTAGAGACCTGATTAGGTGGGGCCAGTACCCCCTTTCTAAGCGCTTCACCCTGCTTCACTACATCAACCACAATGGGCTGCATTTTGAAATAAGATCTTAACGAAGGAGTGATTTTAATTTTATGGTCGCAGGGCTTAGCTCTACCCTTGCCTTTACCTGCCTTGATACGCCAACTTTTTACCTTGCACCTCAGGAACTGGCTGAAATTTGCCCCCCCTCTGAGTCTTTAGGTATACCTTGAAAAGGGGGTGAGGAGCCTTCCTTTCTTCGTTCGCTAGAATCCTTGTCCTTTATTGAGGCCGGTCTCCTCCCTCTAGGCAGCACTTTAGAAGGACCTGAAGAGACCCCCCGGTACCCTTTACCTGTACTTATGTTGGTACCTGTGCCCATTAAAACAGCCTGACCTGGCTTCTCAGGATTCCTCTGCGGGCTCTGAAGCTGCTGGTGAACTTCGTTGGGCTCCTTGCCCCCACCCGACTCCCTTGTTACTGATACCGATCTCTCAGCAGCAGCGGAGCAGGCAGAGCGTGTGCTGCCTCTGCTCACGCTGCCCCGGAGGAGACCACGCGCCGCTGCCCTGTGGCCCCTCCTCAACTCCAGTGTGGCCACCTCCAAACGGAAGCAAGCAGGATGAGCAGCCTCAGTGCGGCACATCCCCGGCAGAGGCGACCAGCAGGAAAAGACACGGAGCGCCTCCAGGCACCCCAGTAGCGGACCAGCAACAAACGGCAATGGCAGATGCGGGCAAAGAAGGAAGAGGAGGTAAAAGAGATTTCTTTGTTAACTCTGGGCTCCGTTAAGCTTTATTACGGGCCATGGGTGCGAGTGCCTCCGGTGAGCGTGCAGCACTAAGGCTGCATTAGATTTATATCTTTATGTTGTCAAATGTGCAATAGGATTTAAGTTACACAACTTGTGGAATAGTGACTGCTTGCTGCAACTTAAGTGAATTGATGAGATTGACACTGTGGAACTCACTCCAGCAAGCACACCACTTCACAACCCCGCCTAAGAAATCCATCAGCTAAGTGCCTCAAAGGGAGCCCCAAAATAGCCAGGAACAGATGGGAGGTTGACCTAGACTCACCGTCTAGATATTTGTGATTGAATAGCCATGCTATGATCTACATTCTATCAACAAGATGTCTTCTGTGTCTTATGGTATATGCTATAGTAATGCCAGCAGAATATTTTGCACTGTCTTTGAAGTGGCCTGCACTGATCTGGTTAAGGATGGGTGGAGGTAGAGGGCAGAAGGGACCCTTTTTGGCACAAGGCTTTCCTCGTCCAAGAGGGGTTTCTACTTCCAAATGGCAATTGAAGCATTTTGGTACTGTTAGGCACTCTCATATCACAGGGACTACATCACAATATAATAAAAACAGGTGTACACGACATAGGCCCTTCTTAAGGATTAGATTGGCATCAACTAAAAATGGCATGCAATCTTTTTTTTTAACATGCTGCTTTCATTGGCACTTCTTACCGACAATCCAGTTCTAACAGCAACATGGCAGAGAAAGACTAGAAGGAACAAAAAATGGATATGAAAAGATTGAATTTTAGAATACAGTGGTTCGCTAGGATTTTAATCTCCATAATGAACAAAGAAGTGCTCGCTTCTCATAGTAGAAGATTGAGAGTATATCTAATTATACAGTAACAAGACATACAATGTAGGCAGATGTTTTTTGCAATTATTTTATTAATCGCATTTTGCAGTTTTCTATTTATGTTCCTTTTTGCAGAAAAGATCCAGTGCTCATGCTTGTGGTGAAGAAAGGTGCTATGAGGATATAAAACCAAAGTGCATCACAGTTAAAAAGACATATGACTCCTTTTCTAGTTATTTTCACAATATGTTGCAAGTCTATATATGTCTGTTGTCGACGGCATTTCGACAATGTTTATTTCAAGGTCATTATCAGGGCGGGAGCAAGAGCGCCTGGTATCTAGAAATTTAAAGAGAAGCAAAAGTAAGAATACTGTATGAGGGAGCCTGTCTATATGGAGGGAACTGAGAATTGGTTGCAAAACTTGCCTGGTAAGCGGGAGAAGCCATCCTGTGGGAATTAGCAGGAACGCATACTTGGGCGGCACCAAGTGTCCTAGATATAAAGAAAAATAAGGTAAGTACGGGCAAGAAAAATTAGCACGTATCGATTATGACTCCACTGCAAGTGTGGATAGTCACCTTTTAGGCAAAACCAATTTGTCTTCTTCTCCATGATGGGAGTGCTGGAATGTAATTACTATAGTCACTAAAGATCCTCAATGCCAGCTAGCCTGAGGGGACCGTAGCAGAAGATATCTGGTCCTTCAGAGCCTGGTTCCAAATATCCAAGTCCTAGGGAAAGGGGAGTAATTAGAGAATATATCAGGGGGTGCAGCTGGGACGGTAGTCTGCATGATCTAGGGCGGCTGAAAGCATTTACGTGCTGACCCGAGTGAGAGGCCAGTCACAGGGCCTCAGGCATGTAATTGAATTCCAGAATGCCATGCCGAGAAACAAAGAAAAGTCCACTGTATGAGAGCACTCAACGTCTAGGGGGAAGAGAAATGGGACATAATTAAATAGCCCAGAGCAGTAGTTAATTAGAAGGGAGGATCCAGCTTACCAAGACAATGCAATCGAGTAAGTCCGGCCGGTACTGCTGAGAGCGGGTAGCTGGCATATCAGGATCACATGCTATAAATGAAAAAGCAGCATTGTAAAACTACCCTGATGTTAGCGATGAAACACGAATCAGGGAAAGATAGCAGGAAAAGTTTACCCCGATGAGTCAGGGCACGGGAGCAGGCAGTTGGATTCGGGAACTGCGTGATACTTGCAACAAGGGGTGAGGGAGAAGGACTAGATTGGAGCAATGAACAGCAAAGAGAGAGCGCAGACAGTGCTGCTACAATATTAAAGACAGTTACAATAATACAAATATACCACAGACAAAAAAATATAATGAATGAATAGTGCAAAAAGGGGATTATTTACTAAACCATCACATTTGCTAACAAAGCTCAATTATTAAAAAGAATATTTCCCAGAGCTTTTGAGAGTTTCCCAAAAGGTGGCATAATGCTCCGGTGAGGGAATGATCGACTACATGGAGACCATATCAGGTAAGGTAGCCCTCTATATAATACTGTTCCATTCTTTCTGCATATTCAGGCCTCTTGAAAATGAGTCACATTTAAAGATCCATTTACATTTGGAGGACTGGAATAGAAGGATTACTTGACGATCCAGAGGGCCAGGACTTTAATGCTTTTATCAAATTCTTGGAGACATGGATTCTTCAAATAAAGGGCTGATCATTTCAAAAAGACTTTGAATTAGGAAGAGCTCATAGGGTCCCGGCCTATCTCAATTCACATAAGAAGTCTCTAAGACCAATTGTGTGTAAACCTCTCAGATTCCAGCACACTGAACTCATACTGAACTATATGAGGAAAAATAACCACAATATCTGGAAAGGTCACAAGATATATATCTCCCAAGAGTACTCGAAAACCACAGTGAACATTAGGAAAGACTTCCCGGCCCTTAGACCAAGGCTGAGAACCAGGAACATGGAATTTTCTTTTGCAGGATCATCAAAATATTGAGTTTCTCTGAATGGTTCCACATGTATCTTTGCATCGGACATAGAGTTGGAAAAGTTCCTGGATGAAATTGATGATGCGGACATTGATACTTCATTTTCTAGGGCTAAATCTTCTCCAGACTGAGACAAGTAGGAGATTTGCGTAATCCAGTTCTTTATGCAGCTGTTACTCTTTGTGACATTCTATATGCCCACGAAGTACTGCTATGTTCCCTAATAACGGAATCTTCATCAGTTTTATTAAAAATTGCGTATATGTTTGAAGTACTGTGCAATTATTAACTTTTCCTTAATCCGAGATTGTTTTCCTGATTGTCTTCAAAACATTTATTTATTGTGATGTTTTCGAAATGGTTTAACCAGATTGGTTGATAACTGTCCATTTATTATAGCTACTGCTAGCTTCTACCTATGTTCATGGTCTCATAATATAATCTGACTACTCCTGCGTTGGACGAGTATTTTGTCCTCTTCCCCACATTGCTGATTTATGTTTCTCAGGGGGAGGGAGCTATGGGATTGGGTTTTAAGGGTTTGGGGTTAGATAACCTGTTTAGCCACTAGTTTTACTGTTTTTAGGGGGAAATATGTTTAACTTGTGCTGGAAGCTCGTGATTTTATTATAGTCCAGTTCCTAGATATATCTCTATTCCTTTTTCTTCTCTTTCTTTTCTGTCTCCTCTTTCTCAGAGACTTGTACAAATTTGTGATCTGGCTTGACTATTTTTTCTGCAATGTATTTCCTTGTGGACTCTTTGGAGAACCTCTTTTTATCTAATTGTGTCTCCTTATTACCTAGAGTCCATGTTAGGAATTGTATTTCAAACATCTTTTTCACATTAACTTATGGCTCAAATGAAAAACAGCTTCCACATCCTTTCGCTCAAGCCAAGGGTCTGATTTGTCCTGTTAAAAAGCACACATTAACCGATTATCTCTATAGATTGAAAGGGAATATTCTTCTTCTTCAAGAGACTAAAGCCAAGAGAGGGAAGCTACCTCTTTTTTAAAGAAATGGATAAATGATGTGGCCAGCTCTCTTGCTATGGGTAAGAACAATTGTGTTTTAACCCTAGTAACCAAGAAATAGAATATCTCCATAATTACTAGTAAGTCTGACAGAAAAGGCAGATGGTTAATCTCAGAAATTTGTAAACAGGGGAAATAATGTTATGGTATTAATGTATATGCGTCGTATGGGGATGTCACCGACCTGTTGGATCCAGCGCGTCGGCCGGCTCGTACTTCCTTGCCTGTCCAGGAAGTCAGGCAGAAGGGAGGAGCCACGTCTCTAAGGACGACCCAGAACAATAAGAAGACGCGGGGTCACACCGGAAGGAGAGCGAGGAAGAAGGAAGCCAGCGTCGGGAGGAAAGTGAACGCGGAGAGGACGGGATAATCGAGGAAGTCACACGGAAAGAAGCATGCGGTGAAGCAGCTTGTCGAGGACCCGACCCTTCAAAGGAGAAGCAGGAAGTACCGGCCGAAGCGGAGTCTCCTGCCCACCCGTTATCCACAGAACCCCGCCGCGTCCCAGGAGGGACATGGCTCCATCAGTTGCGTGCCTGGTTCCTAGTTAGGAACCAAAAAGTCGTAAACTAACAATAAAAAGAAGGAAGAAGGGGGAGGAGGGCTAAACAAGAAGGTGAATAGGAAAGGAGGCGAACGAGGGGGAAAACCAGACAGAAAGAAAAAAGAAAGAAAAGAGAAAGAACCCTTAAGTTACAAAGAAAGAGACAGAGGGCCAATAATCAGTGAAATAACTGTTTTGGGTCTATCTAATTCTTTTATTTTTTTAGTCATTCTCTTGCTTTTGCTTGCTTTGCTAACAAGCACTCTCCCCAAGTAGTAGACTGAATTCACCATCATTAACCTACCTATTCTAAGTAAAACAAGGGTAGACACTTACCTGCTTCTTTGCTTCTATCGAGGGTGCTGGTGGAGAGGAACTCCGAAGGACCTGGAAAAGAAGAAGATGTTACGAAACACAAGACTGGAACTTATTTTTTTGACAAAAGAATCATTTTATTTTCTTTGAAATAAAAAATTACAAAGACCCTTGTAACTATCCTGAGTAGTCAATCAAGCACCAATTCCTTCGGTCGGTCACAGGGGAACAACAAGGCTTTTGGGAAGAGCTCTCCTCAAATACGACGTTTATACCTGACAATACATTGATCATCTTTGGGGGAGACTTTAATTTACCTATGGATTACACAATAGATAGATCGTCTTGGTGTTCCTACCGGCCCGCTAAAGCTCATAGATCTATGAGAAACGTATTCTTGAGATTTAATCTGAAGGATTCATTGAGACTCCAACATCCAGATATGTTGGATTTCACGTTTCTCTCTCTGCCACACTTTTCTTACTCAATGATAAACTTTCTAATGATTTTGAGTTCTCCCACTCAATATATTGATACCACAAGTATATAAACCAGACAAATCTCTAACCATTCCTGCATCACTATCGCTTAAATGGGGTGCTCCAATTAGTAAAAAAAAAAAAAACCTCTGGAGATTAAACAACGAGGTTCTTAATGACACTGAACATAACGTTGAAATTTGTACTGAAATCTGGAACATCCTTGACGCTAACCCAGTCAGTGATACCTCCCATGTCACTAAATGGGAAGCTTTAAAAGCTACTATCAGATGTACACTCATCAGCCTCAGATCCTTCATGAAGAAACTACTGACACACTAAATAACTCAGAAAAAGAATTTAAATTGATAGAACTCCAACACAGGCAAGATATGTCTAATACACAGCTATTAACCTCACTTAACAACAAAAAGTATGTGTACAATACAATACTGAGTATCTAAATCTGGCAGATGGTACATCTGTCAGGGCGATGGAGTAATTTACTCTGCTGCACTTGTGGAGAAACAGAATTTATAAATCTAGCTGAAATCCTGGTTTAAAACTCCTTATAAATCAAACTACTGGTATTTTTGGTGATTCTGATCCCCCATCAATTCCACAAACCGCTTGATTGCAGGGACAACTGAAGCCCTCGTCAGTACCATGACCACTAACTCAAGTGATATTTGCCTCCTACTCACTACATTAAGTTGAGTGTTTGAACAGATGCATGAGGGGGTCCTGGAGGAAAATCAGTAAACTTCAGATTGGGTTGAGGGAGAACACAGTCATGTGTCCAGATCAAATTTAGGTTCTCTACTGCTGCCGCATTTTCTTAAAAACGCTTTGCAAATACAAATCAATCAATCAGGGGAATTGTAAGCGCACTACTCACCCGTGAGGGTCTCAAGGCGCTGGGAGGGGGGGGGGCGTCCGCAGCGCTGTTTAGCCGAAGAACCAGGTCTTGACGGTCTTCCTGAAGGTGTTCAGGGAGGGGGCGCGTCTGATGTCTGCCGGTAGCTCATTCCAGGTCTTGTGTATATATATATATATATATATATTCACTGAAAAAACCATAGGTTTTAGGGACAGTTATAGTTAGTTGGACATTGCACTCGTACAAAACCCGTGAAATTCCCCGTTATAGTTAGTCCAGCTAACTATAACTCGCGCCCGCAATGCACTGCTGATGACGTCACATATTACATCACTCATGACATGGTCAGTGACATCACTGATGACATCACTGATGACATCTCAAATGACATCACTGATGACATCATCCAGTGACTGTGTGTTTCTGTAAAGTTGAAATATTTTTAATATATATAGGAAAAGACGTATTGAAGAATGAGTGGGTGTGTAAGTGTCTGTATGGATGATTTAGTAGGTGCGTGACTGACTCTATAAGTGAGTGATTTAACGTATCTTACTGAATGCATGGGTTAGTGACTAAACTGGGTGAATGTCTGTATCCGTCTGTCTGTTGCTGTGTAAGTGGCTGCATGGGTTTGTGAATAGCTACATGAGTGTCTATATGAGTTATTGATTGGTTGTCTGAGTATCTGTATGGGTGCCTGAGTGTTTGTGTGGGTGGGGTGTGTGCGACTCTGTGCATAGATGTGTGAGTGGGTGATTCACTGGGTGGATGGTTTCAAGAGTGCATCTGTGATAGACTGTATGGGTGGGTAAGTGTGTGTAAGAGTGTGTTAGTGAGTGAATGTATGTCCCAGTGGTACATGTGTGAGTAACTACATATGTGAAAGCCAGTATATATGTGTGTTGGAGTATATAAATAGCTATAAGTGAGAGTGAGTGATTGTGATAGTGGCTGTATGGATGAGTGTGTGCTTGTATCAGTGATTGTATAAGAGCGTAACAATGTGCTAGTATTTGTATGATTAAGTGAGCTGGTGTGTGTATAACTGTATAGGTGAGTAAATGGCAGTGTGTTTAATTATTTGCATGACTGACTAGGTGTGTGAGTACCTCTATGGATGAGTGGCAGTGTTTGAGTGTCTATATAGGAGTAAGAGTGCATATGATAGTCCTGTACTGAGTGACCATAAGTATGAGTGACTGTACGGGTGAGTGAGTGGATGTGTGTGTGTAGACCTAAGAATCAGTGAATGGGTATGTAGTTATTGGTGTTGGAGTGTCTATAGTTTTGCGAATGGCAGTCTGTAATTTAGATTGGGTGTATCAAAGGTTATATTAGGGTGTGAGGAGCTGCATCAGATTATCACGTGGATGATGTCATCAGTGATGTCATTTGAGATGTCATCAGTGATGTCACTGACCATGTCATGAGTGATGTAATATGTGACGTCATCAGCAGTGCATTGCGGGGGCGCGAGTTATAGTTAGCTGAACTAACTATAACGGGGGAATTTCACGGGTTTTGTACGAGTGCAATGTCCAACTAACTATAACTGTCCCTAAAACCTATGGTTTTTTCAGTGAATTTCAAAGGTTTTTTAAATGCTAATTTGTAACTATAACGTCCCTGAAACCTATGGTTTTTTCAGTGAATTTCAAAGGTTTTTTAAATGCTAATTTGTAACTATAACATGCCTGAAACCTATGGTTTTTTCAGTGAATTTCAAAGGTTTTTTAAATGCTAATTTCGAACTATAACGTGCCTGAAACCTATGATTTTTTAAGTGAATTTCAAAGGTTTTTTAAATGCTAGTTTCTAACTATGCCAACCGAGGTAGGACATGTGAAGAAAGAAGAAAAAACGCACAGAAAGAAGCAAAAGATGTGCAGAAAGAACCAACAGAGGAGCAGAAAGAGGCCTTGTTGCAAAATCATCCTGTGCCCACAACTTTTCAGACGGGTACTGGTGGTAACTGACTCTGACTAACCAGAGCCAGTGCGCGTTTGCACAGTGGTGAAGGGAGGGGGACCTGAGGTGACATGTGTGCAAACGCGCCTCGTGGCGCGTTTTAAGTTGCGGGATTAAGTCCCCTTGAATCCTGAGGGTCCCTGGGGCCCAACTAGCCCCCAGGTACCTACAGTTAGGAGCACAGAGCTGAGTTGCAGAGACGCGTTCCGAGGCCACGCACCTTTTTCACCTCTCTGCAACGCAACTCTGTTGTGCTTACTGAAGGTACCTGGTGGGCTAGTTGGCCCCCAGGATTCAAAGGGAATTAACTCCCCAACTTAAAACGCACCACAGGGCGTGTTTGTGCACATGTCACCTGAGGCCCCGACCCCTCCCTTCACCACTGTGCAAACGCGCCCCGTGGCGCGTTTTAAGTTGGGGGATTTGGTCACCTTGAATCCTGAGAGTCCCTGGGGACCAACTAGCCCACCAGGTACTTCCAGTAAGCACCACAGGCCTGCGTTGCAACGCCTGTAACAAATTATGCAGTTGTGTTTAGGTAGTGAAGAGGGTCGTGCTGGGGGTAGTGTTTTAGTGTTTAGGGTAGTGCAGTGGTGTTTGTGTAGTGTAGGGGGTCATGCTGGGGGTAGATTTAGGGTTTAGGGTAGTGCAGTGGTGTTTGGGTAGTGTAGGGAGTCGTGCTGGGGGAGTGTTTTAGGGTAGTACAGTGGTGTTTGGGTAGTGTAGGGGGTCGTGCTGGGTTTAGTGTTTTAGTGTTTTAGGGTTTAGAGTAGTGCAGTGGTGTTTGGGTAGTGTAGGGGATACTGCTGGGGGTAGTGTTTTAGGGTTTAGGGTAGTGCAATGGTGTTTGGGTAGTGCAATGGTGTTTGGGTATTGTAGGGGGTACTGCTTGGGGTAGTGTTTTAGGGTTTAGGGTAGTGCAGTGGTGTTTGGGTAGCATAGGGGTACTGCTGGGGGTAGTGTTTTATGGTTTAGGGTAGTGCAGTGGTGTTTAGGTAATGTAGGGGTTCGTGCTGGGGTAGTTTTTAGGGTTTAGGGTAGTGCAGTGGTGTTTGTGTAGTGTAGGAGGTCGTGTTTTAGGGTTTAGGGTAGTGCAGTGGTCTTTGGGTAGTGTAGGGAGTCATGCTGGGGTATTGTTTTAGAGTTTAGGGTAGTGCAGTGGTCTTTGGGTAGTGTAGGGGGTTGTGCAGGGGTAGTGTTTTAGGGATTAGGGTAGTGCATTGGTATTTGGGTAGTGTAGGGGGTCATGCGGGGGTAGTGTTTTAGGGTTTAGGGCAGTGCAGTGGTGTTTAGGTAGTTTAGGGGTCGTGCTGGGGGAGTGTTTTAGGGTATAGGGCAGTGCAGTGGTGTTCGGGTAGTGTAGGGGGTCGTGCAAGGGGAGTGTTTTAGGGTTTAGGGCAGTGCAGTCGTGTTCGGGTAGTGTAGGGGTTGTGCTGGGGGAGTATTTTAGGGTTTAGGGTAGTGCAGTGGTGTTCGGGTAGTGTAGGGGGTCATGCTGGGGGTAGTGTTCTAGGGTTTAGGGCAGTGCAGTGGTGTTCGGGCAGTGTAGGGGGTCGTGCTGGGGGTGGTGTTTTAGGGTTTAGGGCAGTGCAGTGGTGTTCGAGCAGTGTAGGGGGTCGAGCTGGGGTGGTGTTTCAGGGTTTAGGGCAGTGCAGTGGTGTTCGGGCATTGTAGGGGGTCGTGCAGGGGGTGGTGTTTCAGGGTTTAGGGCAGTGCAGTGGTGTTCGGGCAGTGTAGGGGGTCGTGCAGGGGTGGTGTTTCGGGGTTTAGGGCAGTGGTGTTCGGGCAGTGTAGGGGGTCATGCTGGGGGTGGTGTTTCAGGGTTTGGGGCAGTGCAGTGGTGTTCGGGCAGTGTAGGGGGTCATGCTGGGGGTGGTGTTTCAGGATTTAGGGCAGTGCAGTGGTGTTCGGGCAGTGTAGGGGGTCGTGCAGGGGGTGGTGTTTCAGGGTTTAGGGCAGTGCAGTGGTGTTCGGGCAGTGTAGGGGGCAGTGCAGGGGGTGGTGTTTCAGGGTTTAGGGCAGTACAGTGGTGTCGGGCATTGTAGGGGGTGGTGCTGGGGCTGGTGTTTCAGGGTTTACGGCAGTGCAGTGGTGTTTGGGCAGTGTAGGGGGTCGTGCTGGGGCTGGTGTTTCAGGGTTTAGGGCAGTGCAGTGGTGTTCGGGCAGTGTAGGGGGTCGTGCTGGGGCTGGTGTTTCAGGGTTTAGGGCAGTGCAGTTGTGTTGGGCAGTGTAGGGGGTCATGCTGGGGCTGGTGTTTCAGGGTTTAGGGCAGAGCAATGGTGCTCAGGCAGTGTAGGGGGTTGTGCTGGGGGTGATGTTTCAGGGTTTATGGCAGTGCAGTGGTGTTAGGGCAGTGTAGGGGGTTGTGCTGGGGGTGGTGTTTCAGGGTTTAGGGCAGTGCAGTGGTGTACCGGCAGTGTAGGGGGTCGTGCAGGGGGTGCTGTTTCAGGGTTTAGTGCAGTGGTGTTCGGGCAGTGTAGGGGTTCATGCTGGGGTGGTGTTTCAGGGTTTAGGGCAGTGCAGTGGTGTTCGGGCAGTGTAGGGTGTCGTGCTGAGGGGTGGTGTTTCAGGGTTTAGGGCAGTGCAGTAGTGTTTGGGCAGTGTAGGGGGTCGTGCTGGGGGGAGTGTTTTAGGGTTTAGGGCAGTGCAGTCGTGTTCTGGTAGTGTTGGGGTCGTGCTGGGGGGAGTATTTTAGGGTAGTGCAGTGGTGTTCGGGTAGTGTAGGGGGTCATGCTGGGGGTAGTGTTCTAGGGTTTAGGGAAGTGCAGTGGTGTTCGGGCAGTGTAGGGGTCGTGCTGGGGGTGGTGTTTTAGGGTTTAGGGCAGTGCAGTGGTGTTCGGGCAGTGTAGGGGGTCGTGCTGGGGGTGGTGTTTCAGGGTTTAGGGCAGTGCAGTGGTGTTCGGGCAGTGTAGGGGTCGTGCAGGGGGTGGTGTTTCAGGGTTTAGGGCAGTGCAGTGGTGTTCGGGCAGTGTAGGGGGTCGTGCAGGGGTGGTGTTTCAGGGTTTAGGACAGTGGTGTTCGGGCAGTGTAGGGGGTCATGCTGGGTGTGGTGTTTCAGGGTTTGGGGCAGTGCAGTGGTGTTCGAGTAGTAAAGGGGGTCATGCTGGGGGTGGTGTTTCAGGGTTAAGGGCAGTGCAGTGGTGTTCAGGCAGTGTAGGGAGCAGTGCAGGGGGTGGTGTTTCAGGGTTTAGGGCAGTGCAGTGGTGTTCGGGCAGTGTAGGGTGTGGTGTTTCAGGGTTTAGGGCAGTGCAGTGGTGTTCGGGCAGTGTAGGGGGTCGTGCAGGGGGTGGTGTTTCAGGGTTTAGGGCAGTGCAGTGATGTTCGGGCAGTGTAGGGGGCGGTGCAGGGGGTGGTGTTTCAGGGTTTAGGGCAGTACAGTGGTGTTCGGGCATTGTAGGGGGTGGTGCTGGGGCTGGTGTTTCAGGGTTTAGGGCAGTGCAGTGGTGTTCGGGCAGTGTAGGGGGTCGTGCTGGGGCTGGTGTTTCAGGGTTTAGGGCAGTGCAGTGGTGTTCGGGCAGTGTAGGGGGTCTTGCTGGGGCTGGTGTTTCAGGTTTTAGGGCAGTGCAGTGGTGTTTGGGCAGTGTAGGGGGTCGTGCTGGGGGTGGTGTTTCAGGGTTCAGTGCAGTGGTGTTCAGGCAGTGTAGGGGGTCGTGCTGGGGCTAGTGTTTCAGGGTTTAGGGCAGAGCAATGGTGCTCAGGCAGTGTAGGGGGTCGTGCAGGGGGTGGTGTTTCAGGGTTTATGGCAGTGCAGTGGTGTTAGGGCAGTGTAGGGGGTCGTGCTGGGGGTGGTGTTTCAGGGTTTAGGGCAGTGCAGTGGTGTTCCGGCAGTGTAGGGGGTCGTGCAGGGGGTGGTGTTTCAGACTTTAGTGCAGTGGTGTTCGGGCAGTGTAGGGGGTCATGCTGGGGTGGTGTTTCAGGGTTTAGGGCAGTGCAGTGGTGTTCGGGCAGTGTAGGGTGTCGTGCTGAGGGGTGGTGTTTCAGGGTTTAGGGCAGTGCAGTAGTGTTTGGGCAGTGTAGGGGGTCGTGCAGGGGTGGTGTTTCAGGGTTTAGGGCAGTGCAGTGGTGTGCGGGCAGTGTACGGGGTTGTGCTGGGGCTGGTGTTCCAGGGTTTAGGGCAGTGCAGTGGTGTTCGGCCAGTGTAGGTAGTCTTGCTGGGGGTGGTGTTTCAGGGTTTTGGGCAGTGTAGGCGAGCGTGCTGGGGCTGGTGTTTCAGGGTTTAGGGCAGTGCAGTGGTGTGCGGGCAGTGTACGGGGTTGTGCTGGGGCTGGTGTTCCAGGGTTTAGGGCAGTGCAGTGGTGTTCGGGCAGTGTAGGGGGTCGTGCTGGGGGTGGTGTTTCAGGGTTTAGGGCAGTGCAGTGGTGTTCGGGCAGTGTAGGGGGTCGTGCTGGGGCTGGTGTTTCAGGGTTTTGGGCAGAGCAGTGGTGTTCGGGCAGTGTAGGGGGTCGTGCTGGGGGTGGTGTTTCAGGGTTTAGGGCAGTGGAGTGGTGTTCGGGCAGTGTAGGGGGTCTTGCTGGGGGTGGTGTTTCAGAGTTTAGGGCAGTGCAGTGGTGTTCGGGCAGTGTAGGGGGTCTTGCTGGGGGTGGTGTTTCAGGGTTTAGGGCAGTGGTGTTCGGGCAGTGTAGGGGGTCTTGCTGGGGGTGATGTTTCAGGGTTTAGGGCAGTGCAGTGGTGTTCGGGCAGTGTAGGGGGTCTTGCTGGGGGTAGTGTTTCAGGGTTTAGGGGGTGCAGTGGTGTTCATGCAGTGTAGGGGGTCGTGCTGGGGGTG
The DNA here is from genome assembly GCA_963921515.1 of Calotriton arnoldi. Lineage (NCBI taxonomy): Eukaryota > Metazoa > Chordata > Amphibia > Caudata > Salamandridae > Calotriton > Calotriton arnoldi. Next base: position 43,038 of record CAWUFW010025374.1, read on the forward strand.
GTGTTTCAGGGTTAAGGGCAGTGCAGTAGTGTTCGGGCAGTGTAGGGGGTCGTGCAGGGGGTGGTGTTTCAGGGTTTAGGGCAGTGCAGTAGTGTTCTGGCAGTGTAGGGGGTCATGCTGGGGGTGGGGTTTCAGGGTTTAGGGCAGTACAGTGGTGTTCGGGCAGTGTAGGGGGTCGTGCAGGGGGTGGTGTTTCAGGGTTTAGGGCAGTGCAGTGGTGTTCGGGCAGTGTAGGGGGTCGTGCTGGGGCTGGCGTTTCAGGGTTTAGGGCAGTGCAGTGGTGTTCGGGCAGTGTAGGGGGTCTTGCTGGGGGTGGTGTTTCAGGGTTTAGGGCAGTGCAGTGGTGTTTGGGCAGTGTAGGGGGTCTTGCTGGGGGTGGTGTTTCAGGGTTTAGGGCAGTGGTGTTCGGGCAGTGTAGGGGGTCTTGCTGGGGGTGATGTTTCAGGGTTTAGGGCAGTGCAGTGGTGTTTGGGCAGTGTAGGGGGTCTTGCTGGGGGTAGTGTTTCAGGGTTTAGGGCGGTGCAGTGGTGTTCATGCAGTGTAGGGGGTCGTGCTGGGGGTGGTGTTTCAGGGTTTAGGGCAGTGCAGTAGTATTCGGGCAGTGTAGGGGGTCGTGCAGGGGTGGTGTTTCAGGGTTTAGGGCAGTGCAGTGGTGTTCTGGCAGTGTAGGGGGTCATGCTGGGGGTGGGGTTTCAGGGTTTAGGGCAGTACAGTGGTGTTCGGGCAGTGTAGGGGGTCGTGCAGGGGTGGTGTTTCAGGGTTTAGGGCAGTGCAGTGGTGTTCGGGCAGTGTAGGGGGTCGTGCTGGGGCTGGTGTTTCAGGGTTTAGGGCAGTGCAGTGGTGTTCGGGCAGTGTAGGGGGTCTTGCTGGGGGTGGTGTTTCAGGGTTTAGGGCAGTGGTGTTCGGGCAGTGTAGGGGGTCTTGCTGGGGGTGATGTTTCATGGTTAAGGGCAGTGCAGTGGTGTTCGGGCAGTGTAGGGGGTCTTGCTGGGGGTAGTGTTTCAGGGTTTAGGGCAGTGCAGTGGTGTTCGTGCAGTATAGGGGTTGTGCTGGGGATGGTGTTTCTGGGTTTAGGGCAGTGCAGTAGTGTTCGAGCAGTGTAGGGGGTTGTGCAGGGGGTGGTGTTTCAGGGTTTAGGGCAGTGCAGTGGTGTTCGGGCAGTGTAGGGGGTCGTGCTGGGGGTGGTGTTTCAGGGTTTAGGTCAGTGGTGTTTGGGCAGTGTAGGGGCTCTTGCTGGGGGTGATGTTTCAGGGTTTAGGGCAGTGCAGTGGTGTTCGGGCAGTGTAGGGGGTCTTGCTGGGGGTAGTGTTTCAGGGTTTAGTGCAGTGGTGTTCGGGCAGTGTAGGGGGTCATGCTGGGGGTGGTGTTTCAGGGTTTAGGGCAGTGCAGTGGTGTTCGGGCAGTGTACGGGGTTGTGCTGGGGCTGGTGTTTCAGGGTTTAGGGCAGTGCAGTGGTGTGCGGGCAGTGTACGGGGTTGTGCTGGGGCTGGTGTTCCAGGGTTTAGGGCAGTGCAGTGGTGTTCGGGCAGTGTAGGGGGTCGTGCTGGGGGTGGTGTTTCAGGGTTTAGGGCAGTGCAGTGGTGTTCGGGCAGTGTAGGGGGTCGTGCTGGGGCTGGTGTTTCAGGGTTTTGGGCAGAGCAGTGGTGTTCGGGCAGTGTAGGGGGTCGTGCTGGGGGTGGTGTTTCAGGGTTTAGGGCAGTGCAGTGGTGTTCGGGCAGTGTAGGGGGTCTTGCTGGGGGTGGTGTTTCAGGGTTTAGGGCAGTGTAGTGGTGTTCGGGCAGTGTAGGGGGTCTTGCTGGGGGTGGTGTGTCAGGGTTTAGGGCAGTGGTGTTCGGGCAGTGTAGGGGGTCGTGCTGGGGGTGGTGTTTCAGGGTTTAGGGCAGTGCAGTAGTGTTCGGGCAGTGTAGGGGGTCGTGCAGGGGGTGGTGTTACAGGGTTTAGGGCAGTGCAGTGGTGTTCTGGCAGTGTAGGGGGTCATGCTGGGGGTGGGGTTTCAGGGTTTAGGGCAGTGCAGTGGTGTTCGGGCAGTGTAGGGGGTCGTGCTGGGGCTGGCGTTTCAGGGTTTAGGGCAGTGCAGTGGTGTTCGGGCAGTGTAGGGGGTCTTGCTGGGGGTGGTGTTTCAGGGTTTAGGGCAGTGCAGTGGTGTTTGGGCAGTGTAGGGGGTCTTGCTGGGGGTGGTGTTTCAGGGTTTAGGGCAGTGGTGTTCGGGCAGTGTAGGGGGTCTTGCTGGGGGTGATGTTTCAGGGTTTAGGGCAGTGCAGTGGTGTTTGGGCAGTGTAGGGGGTCTTGCTGGGGGTAGTGTTTCAGGGTTTAGGGCGGTGCAGTGGTGTTCATGCAGTGTAGGGGGTCGTGCTGGGGGTGGTGTTTCAGGGTTTAGGGCAGTGCAGTAGTGTTCGGGCAGTGTAGGGGGTCGTGCAGGGGTGGTGTTTCAGGGTTTAGGGCAGTGCAGTGGTGTTCTGGCAGTGTAGGGGGTCATGCTGGGGGTGGGGTTTCAGGGTTTAGGGCAGTACAGTGGTGTTCGGGCAGTGTAGGGGGTCGTGCAGGGGGTGGTGTTTCAGGGTTTAGGGCAGTGCAGTGGTGTTCGGGCAGTGTAGGGGGTCGTGCTGGGGCTGGTGTTTCAGGGTTTAGGGCAGTGCAGTGGTGTTCGGGCAGTGTAGGGGGTCTTGCTGGGGGTGGTGTTTCAGGGTTTAGGGTAGTGGTGTTCGGGCAGTGTAGGGGGTCTTGCTGGGGGTGATGTTTCACGGTTTAGGGCAGTGCAGTGGTGTTCGGTGCAGTGTAGGGGGTCTTGCTGGGGGTAGTGTTTCAGGGTTTAGGGCAGTGCAGTGGTGTTCGTGCAGTATAGGGGGTTGTGCTGGGGATGGTGTTTAGCAATACCTTCT
>CAWUFW010025375.1:0-45905 GCA_963921515.1 Calotriton arnoldi
GCCTGATTCTGATGCGGGTTGGAAAGCTCCCTGACCGAATCGGTTTGGAAATGGTTTCTGACCCACTCGGATCGGGAGAGTCAGACCGACGGAGTACGATGCATCCGGATGCTTCCAGATACGATTTGGTTGGACTCCCATTGACTTCAATGGGAGCATATGTTCCTAACCGCATCATAATTGGGCCCTGGGTCGGGAAGACACGTTCCCGATCCGATTTGGAAGGAGCAAATGCCATTAGGAGGCCTTCCTAACCGCATCAGAATCAGGCCCTACGTGGTAATGCTTTCCTAACTGCATCAGAATCAGGCCCTAAATGGTTTGGACAGAGAGGATTGAAGTGGCACCAATTGTCGCCTTTGGTTAAAACCTGTTTGCATCTCCAACACCCTGACCTCATGATTGTGCACTGTGGTGGAAACGACCTAGGCACATTGACTGGTGTAGGTTTGGAAATGCTAATGAAAGACACCTTTCGACAATTATTGTTGCTTTTGCCTCAAACTGTCTTTGTATATTCCAATATATGCCAAAGACAGAAGTGGAAATGGTCAAACCAATTTTGTCCTCAGATTGAAAAATCTAGGAAGAATGTCAACAAAGCTGTGTCTGCATACCTCAGAGACCATAGAATGGGGTCGATCTACAACAACAACATACGTTTTGATATGGCTGATATCTACAGAAGTGATGGAGTACACTTCACAGATCAGGGAAATCGAGTTTTTCTGAATAACCTGAAGCTGTGCATCCGCATTTATATGTAGCTCCAACTAATAAACACAAGGGCTCTTTTTAGAGCCGCCTTATATTCCCAATATCGGTTCACAGAGTGACAGCTGCGATCCGGCTAGCACAGGGAGACCTGCGGGCCGTCGGGCAGGCTCGCAGAGGGAGAGCTGCGGCCCGTCGGCTCGCACAGGGAGAGCTACGGGCCGTCGGCTCGCAAACGCACACCAGCGTGCTGGCTCGCAGAGGGAGAGCTCGGGTCTAACTCACAAGGGGACACCAACGGGCCAACGGCCCTGCTAGCAGAGACACACCTATCACCTAACGGACTGGCTCGCACATGTACAGCTAGGGACACGACGGCTCGCAGACACAGACCTGCGAACTGACGGACTGGTACTGTTTTATGCTTTAGGGTAGTACAGTGGTGTTTGTGTACTGTAGGGGGTTCGTGCTGGAGGTAGCGTTTTAGGGTTTAAGGTAGTGCAGTGGTGTTTGGGTAGTGTAAGAATCGTGCTGGAGGTAGTGTTTTAGAGTTTACAACAATGCAGTAATGTTTGGGTAGTGTAAGGGGTCATGCTGGGAGTACTGTTTTGGGATTTTAGGGTAGTGCAGTGGTGTTTGTGTAGTGTAGGGGGTCATGCTGGGAGTAGTGCTTTAGGGTTTACGGCAGTGCAGTGGTGTTTGGATAGTGTAGGGGGTCATGCATGGAGTAGTGTTTTAGGGTTTACGACAATGCAGTGTTGTTTGGGTAGTGTAGGGGGTTGTGCTGGGGGTAGTAATTTAGGGTTTAGGGTAGTGCAGTGGTGTTGTTGTGCTGGCGGTAGATTTAGGGTTTAGGGTAGTGCAGTGGTGTTTGGGTAGTGTAGGGGATTGTGCTGGGGGTAGTGTTTCAGAGTTTACGACAGTACAGTGGTGTTTGGGTATATGAAGAGAGGCAGCATGAAAGGCATATCTCACACAGACACAGATGCCAGTGTTGCCTCGCAGAGGTAAAACTACGAACCCAATGGCTTCTACACGGAGAGATGCGAGCTGACAGAGTAAATCACAAAATGGCTGGCAACACTTCCTGGTTTCAACCATTCACAGCCAATAAGCCGCAAGTTGGTGCTTGTAACCCCTCAGCCAATCACATGTCAGAATTCTCAAATATCGATATCAGTAAAATTTGATATTTCTCAAAAACTACTGAACGGATTTACACCATTTAAACAAAAGCGTGCTTTCTGGACCATCACCTTTCTCCCTGCCAAATTTGGCGTAATTCCGTTCAGCAGTTTCACCTGTAGTCTTCTGTAAAGTTTTGTATGGAAATTGCATGCAGAAAACACGTTTTAGGACCCTCTTTTTTCTCAGCCCCTCCTGCACCATTCACCCCCAAACTTTCAATACAAGAGCTAATCAAAAAAAGAGAAACTTTTTCGATAATTTCATAAAGATTCGTCAAACGACGCCAAACTTACAAGCACATAGAAGGCTCCAGAAGGGGGGCCGCGCAACCACCTCCGAACATGAGTGAAGCCGCGGGGCTGCGCGGACCCCAGCGCACCCCCGCAACCCCTGCAAGCCCCTGCTATTATTTTTTAAGAAATACCCCCGGAAGCTAGCCCACCCAAGGGCCTCATTAAAATGAAGCGCAAGAACCCGTGACCCCAGCGCAAATTTTTGCCGATTTTTTATTTTAAAAAAAATCATTTTTTGGGTAGTGGGGTTCCTTCTGGGACCCCCCTGAGCAGGCCTAGGGGGTTAGGGTTTTTCTACCCTGCCCCCTTCTCTTGTTTTATACCTTTGTTTCTCCGTTTTCAGGTGACTCGCTTCTACCGAGCCACAAGATGGCTGCCAACACTTCCTGGTTTGGACTACTAGCAGCCAATCACAGTGAAGCTCGCGCACGCGACTTAGGCTCCGCCCAGATATCGAAACTTTAATTTTTCTAATTTCTCAGCAACTACTGAACGGATTTACACCATTTTTAAAAAGGTCGCTTTCTGACCCAAGTACTACATTTCTGCCAAATTTGGAGTAATTCCGTTCTGTAGTTTCAGCTGTAGCCTTGCACAAAATGTCCTATGGGAAATTGATTTTTTGACTATTATTTTTTGAATTTCTCAAAAACTACTGAACGGATTTACACCATTTAAAAAAAAGGTCGCTTTTTGAACCAAACTCTACCTTCTTGACAAATTTGGGGTAATTCCGTTCAGCAGTTCGGGCTGTAGCTCGTCGCAAAATTTCCTATGGAAATTAACATGGAGAAAACGAGTTTTGGGACCCCCTTTTTTCTCAGCCCCCGCTTGACGAATCACCCCCAAACTTTCAGGATAGGAGCTGACCTGGATAGACTTTTTATTTGGACAATTTCAGGACGATTCGTCAAACGAATCCAAAGTTATAAGCAAATCAAAAAATGCTTTTCCTATGGAAACTAGGTTCTAACGATAACTACCTACTGGCGACTGCCAGTAGGTAATATATATATATATATGAACACCACATCCGATTCTCCACGCAAAAATCGGACACCGACACGGGGAGATTTCAGAAATGCAAGGTTTATTCCTCCATTACGCTGCGACGCTTTTCGGCATTCACTGCCTTGATCACACAGTGATCACTTCCTGGTTAGTGCGCATAAAATAAAATTCGGCAGAGTTACCCGATCACATGATCGGAGCTTTTTCATGAAGCAGGAAAACAGACTATTTCATCAGTATAACAACACAGTTTCAATCATTTCATTTTAAATTACAGTTATTGCATTGTTGTACTCAATGTTGTTAGGGAGAATCTCATAATTCCTTCTAAGCGGAAATTTCCTTTTAAATCCACAAAAGAATATGTCAGACATAATATGCAATAGATTTCTATGTCCTACTGTATACAACATTGGAGTTCAATAAAGTGCAAGTGCAGAAGTTAATTAATGAGGACTCATGAATTCTTTCACTAATTTCATAGTCCTTTACATAAATTATATAGTCCAACAACGGGCAAGTGCCCATGAACCCCTGTGGAACCTCACATACGGGTCATTCTCTGTTATCTTCTATGCACCACAATCTATAGATCTAATCTCGCAGGACCAATTGCATTCTCATTTATATGTCATGAATCGTCATGCAACATGGTATTGATTACTAATGATAAAACCATATTTTATCATTAAAAACTCTCTAAAACCCAATGTGTACCTACTGCATACTCTAATAAAATTGAAAAACAGAGTTATAAATAAGACAATTCCACTTAGCAAGTTTCAATCCCCAGCGGGATATGAATATCAATCTTATGTCCATATGCATCAATTTCTCAATACTTTCTGGAGGATAATTCATTCAAAATTTTCTTTAAAGATGTCATTTGCCATGATCTGAAATGAGAAATTTTTATATTTGTATAAACTTATATAGTTTCAAAAAATTCCTTTTACCCTTATAGGCATATAAAAAGATTTTTCAATATCCCAATACATGGCAGTGTCTATGATCTGCAGGCCCAGTCTCGTTTATAACAGCCCAATAGTGCAAAATACCGCATTAAAGTGCTAGTGCAATACAGTACTTATATATATGTATACCAATGTTTTCAGTGCTATTGCAAGTGCAAATTCCTGTTCCACTGGTATACACATATAGTGCAAAATCGCTTTCTATTCCAAAGTGCAAGTGCATTACATAATTCACTCATCTTAAAAGGCCAATTATTAAAATCACTGATGTACAACTAGACACATCACTTGTCTAAAGGACCCTACTCGGTCTTCCTACTATCCAATTAGAAAAATATTAAGAAATACCTCTGCACAGCAACTATTTTTGTTTCCAACTAAATGGGTGTCATATATCTTAACATAATAATTCTAAATCTTTGGTTCTCCCTGTAAAATTTCCTGCCTGTTAAAAGCAAAACATCTTTTTACTCTGCTGTACAATTTTAAAAATTTTAAAATTTGGAGAGACATTCAACTGGATTAGCCTAAATGGACATGCAAATCTTCTTCAATGTTTAATCCATTTGGCATCTTTGTATTAAATAACATGATGTACTTGGATTCTAGTTGGCGAAGTTTACCCTCTCTGTCCCCTCCTCTTTTCAGTTTGGGTACTTGGTCAATAGCATAGTAAGATAACTCGTCCATATTCCCTTTGTGCATTTCATTTAAGTGACGAGCCACCACATAGTTCTTATCGTTGTTTTTAACAGCCCGGAGGTGCTGTAGAATGCAAATGTGAACCATGTGAATGGTACTGCCACGTACAACTTTGGGCATGTACATTGTAAAATATACACAACGTAATCGCTTTTGCAGTTCAGAAATTGTCTTATTTTCCAAGGGCTGTACATTAGTGGTGATAACACTTGTTTCTCGTTGTGTCCAATCTTACATGCTTTACATTTCAAGCATCTGTGGAAACCTGGGATGCTCTGCAACCAACCCGTTTTCTTATTAACTTCAGGGTTGTTGACCACTAAAGCCGCCCTCATGGATTTCGCTCTATTAAAGGTGATCATAGGTTTGCGGGATACTACCTCACACAAAACCGGATCTTGTTGGATTAGGTGCCAGTGCCTACACAGACTATCTCTCACTTTAGACTGGTAGGCACTGTATCCTGTGATCATTCTAATCTGATTCCCTGCCCCAGTCTTCTTTGTTTTAATCTTCTCGGGGTCTGGTTTTAGTAGAGTGCATCTCTCTATGGTGGACACTTTCTTTCTGGCTTGATTCAGAATAGTGGGGTTTTACCCTCTCTCCATGAATCTCCTAGTTAGGGAATCTTGTGCCTCCACTAGGGCCTGGGCTTCACTGCAGTTGCGTTTCATCCTCAGATGCTCAGCATAAGGAATGCTCATTTTGAGCCTCTGAGGATGAAAGCTCCCCACATGCAGGATTGTGTTCCCTGCTGTGGGCTTCCTGAAAGTTCTAGTTTGTATTACACCTTCCTCCACATATACCTCTAAATCCAGAAACGTCACTAAATTGCTACTGATGTTCTCTGTGAATCCTAGATTCAGGTCATTGATGTTGATGTCATGTACAAACTTCTTAGCTGTCTATATATATATATATATGTCCAACAAATTGCCCAAAGCATTGAAAGGGCAATCGACCATTCCCCCACCATCTGGCATTATGACCTTGCTGCAGCTTGCCTCTCAGATGCCTTGCATATCCCTCATGGCCGACGTGTTTCCAGGCAAACGCCTCTTCTTCATGGGCTCAGGAACACGCATTGAAGACTCAAATCACCACATTTCCGGTATGCTTTTATTTGAAAATTGCCCTTATTGGCTTTTGCTTCGTGCATCAATATTAAATTAACTGCTGGGACATGGTGCTGCACTTTCGACTCCGTCGATGCACGGCATCTGAGAGGCAAGCTGCAGCGAGGTCATAATGCCAGATGGTGGGGGCATGGTTGAGTGCCCTTTCAATGCTTTGGGCAATTTGTTGGACATATATATATATATATATATATATATATATATATATATATATATATATATATATAGATAGATATATTTATATGCATATAGAAATAGCTATAGGTATAGATATATTTATATATATTTATATGTAGATAGATAGATATAGCTAATGATATTGATGTATAGATAGATACTCAAAAAACAGTTTGCTAAAAGTAAGGTTGAAGGCTCTTGAATTTACCAGTGTCTGCTCTCTGATATTACCTATATCTTCTAGTTTGTCATCACAAGTGTTTCACAGTAATATAGACATTTATTGAAAGTTGCAATATTAACTCATCATCATAAGCCAGCATTGGTGGGCTTATTTTTCCTATAGAAAACAATCACACATCATTAAAGCAACAAAAGTGTATATGTACATTTTTATGTTGAAGCCACAGCCTTCAGATTTGAGAAGACCATTTGAAGCACTAGCATCCGACTCTAGCGGGACATCCCGTAACGACTTGAGATAATGCAGCTTGGTGAAGACTTAAAGCAGTTGGATAAGACTCTATAGAGATTCCTTGTAACCACTTGAACTACTGTAGCTTTCTGAAGGACTTTTTATCCTTTTGCATATCTCTCAAGAGGGGCATCTAATAACAAATTGGAGTATTCCAGGTTTGTACATATCTTGCCTACCTAAAATATAATTGTACTAAAATACATACATGTGTATGAATAAAAAGGCCTTTGGTGGTCACATTTGTTTATCTATTGGTTTGCTTAAGTGATTTTGGCATTTTGTTTTTTCCTCTAACAGCCCACAACATAGGGCACTGGATCAGCACAGCTCAGTCATAGACTGACTTTATTACAAGCAACTGAATTTTAATAACACACATGTATAATACCAGTAAAAACAGCTTGCTAAGAATAATGCATGAATCACTTTAATTTACAAGTGACTGTTAGTGCCAATGACCTATGTATACTTGGTTGTCACACAAGTGTTCCCTAATAATAAAGTCATTCAATCGTTATTATAAACAAGCTTTGGTATATTTATTTATCTTATATAGAAAACAATTACAATTCATTAGAGTTGAAAAAGAGCATATGTAAATGTTTTTGTTGAAGCCACACTCCTTTATCTTTGTAAAGGACACTTGAAGCAGCTGCATCTAACTCAAGAGGAACATCTAGTAATGACTTCAGGTACTGCAGCCTTGTGATAGACTTGTTAAGCAGTTATTTTTGACTCAAGTGGGACACCTAGTAATGTCTTCAAGGGCTAAGTCCTTGTTAAACACGTCATGCTGTTGCTTCTGGCTTCATTGGGTTTGCCAGTTCTTGGTTCTGTGATGTACTGGTATGAGCTTCCGGTCTCACTTGCTGTCCTTCTCTTCTTTTTTTCCTCAGTGTGTTCTATATATACAAGAGAGTTGAAAGGACTGATAATGTCTGCTTCACCTTTCAGCGTTAATACACAGGTTCTTTTTTCCTCAGATTCTCTTCTCTGCTCCAAGCGCATGCTGTATACTCTTTCATTAGGGTGTGCACAGTATCTCTACTTTATTGTGTGCGCGTCACCATTGGTAATGCGCAGCGATGTTGAACATGTACATCTACTCTTTCGGGGCCTTTCCTTTAGCCTGCCACATAATTATGCAGATCGGTTGTGTTCCTTTCGTGGTGAGGAAGTCTGCCGGTCTCGCGCAGAACTTATCACAAAATCTCTATGACCACTTGCTCAACAGGCCCATTCGGCCCCATGCTGTCCTTGCAGTGAATCCTCCTGCACCAGAACTGCAAGCAATGTCTTGCTCTGCAGCTTCAGCAAGGCCAGTTTCGCTATAATTGCTATCCTCTACCCACACACTCCCACACTACTTGTGCTATCACCATCATATTACAATATTGATTCAGTAAATTGTAAATCACATCTTTTATAGCTTGTTTCCATTTCCAATATCAATATGTCCAGAAGGACTTAATCGAAAGACCTGAAAATTGCTTCTTACCGCTTTGCACCTTCCAGTCTTTTGGCTGATAGTTCTTTGCAGGCCAGGCCCAGTTCTCACTTTCTTGCTGGTGTAACGGAGTCTCTCACTACTCGATGCCACTGAAGAAACATAAACATGGGGGTAAAATTTAACTTGTAATATAAGGCAAGAAACTTATTTGTGACCAATATTTTTATGGCCAGTGTGGTATTTTGCAAACCGACCCATGTACTAATAGGACAGTTCCCAAAATACCGAAACATAATGGGTCGCAATTCCATCTACCTCATGAATAATAATGAGACCACTAGCTCAATGGGACAACTTCCTACTCTTAAAAATGTTTTTGTCAACATTCGCAAATGTGAAGGGGTCCTTTGGGGAAACATTTCTGTTTGCAAATGGGTTACCACTACATTTTTGTAGTCGGTAAAATAATAACATCTTGCAACTGGATTACGGTCACAAAACACTAATGCATTCCATTCCAAATCAGTATTTGAAAGGGGCACCCTAAACACACCCCTTTCAAATACCAATTTGGTATTTAATCCCAAACTCAAATTGTGATTCAGTAACATGCTACCGAATCACAATATGGGTTGGTTACATGCCAAAAAACCTTTATGCAGTTACAAATGGCCCGATTTTGCAAATCAAATCTTTTGCAAAAACAAAATGCTTTCACACTTGTTTATCTATTACCACATTGTTAACAGGTATCCTTAAAAAGCTCTAAAATTCACTTAGAAAACAAAAGTTAATGTGCAGTTATGGTTAGGAAATAAAACCAAAAAAACTGAACGTTCCCAGTTATGGTGAGCTCTGCTAACAAGAGCTGTTACAGTTGCCATGCAAACCATAAATTACATAGCTAATACAAGGATGCACTTCATAAATTACCTTCACCTGTAGGCTTCCCAGTAAAGCAAGGCGCTGATTGCTGTCCAAGTGCACTGTGGTCACAGTGGTTCACTTGCACAGTGCTTTGTGGATTTACATAGATGTTAATATTACAAGTCTGATAGCATCATGTAAACTACAGAATGGTAGCACAAAGCATAGACAAAGGGAATTAGGGGGCATATTAGCAAGACCCACGTTAAAATTATCGCCGTTTTAGCGGCAGGAAACTGCCGCTAAAACGGCGATAATGGGCTTGCTAATATACGTTATGGAATTCCAATAGAAGCCCAGGTTAGATGTCCTGCACATCTAACCTGGGCTTCTATTGGAATTCTATAACGCATATTAGCAAGCCCATTATCGCCGTTTTAGCGGCAGTTTCCTGCCGCTAAAACGGCGATAATTTTAATGTGGGTCTTGCTAATATGCCCCATAGTCCTCCTAGTGTCTAAAGAAGATATTACCCTTCGTGTTTGCCAGTTCTCTTTGTAAGGACATTGGTAGGGCAATTCATGGACAGAAAACAATTGATATGGCCCTTGACCCGAATTTGTTCTGTACAAATTGTTAAAAGTTAGTCCCCTGCCTTACAACCAGTGCTTTTTATCAATAATTTCAAATCAGGCTATTCCAGGCAGGTGAAAAAGGACAGAAATAGTCCATATTTGTATTTTATTTTTAATGGTAAGGGGGATATATTAGCAATGTACTGTTCAACAACACTCCCATGCAGTAAAAAAAAAGTCACTGGGTATTCTAAGAGAGACGTCTAGAATGCCTAGAGGATGAGCAGTTTTTGGCTCACCATCTAATTGGGTTTCAAATTGAAGAAAATACAAGAGATAAGGATATGAAACACTATTTTCTTTAGTTATTAATGGCAATTCATGTCAAGGGTGTCAACATTTTTCTGTCTTTTTTTTATTTGCAACCGGTGTTTGATTTAGTCAACAATAATGCTTTTTCTTTAACCCTGCAATGCAATGGAAATAGGAAAGAAGGCACACCAACCAAGTAAAGGTTGGAAATTAGGAGGAACAGAGATATAGTTTTGAGGTAAACGAGCATGTACACCAAGCTGTGTCCCGGCACTCTAATGTTTACCATATACATAAAGTAAAAAGGGCCTGTTCATAAAAGCATTTTTGAGCAAGTGAAGATGTATTCCAGTAGTTCCGCTTACAAATACACAAAGGCTATTAACAAACATCTGTCCGGAGATCTCCTTCTATGACTGATCTATGTGTTATGTGTGGAGATCTCTGCCACGAGGGCAGAGAACACTGCGCATGGAGATGTAGATTTTTGTAGTAAATGTGGGAGGAACAAAGCAAGTGGTTGGAAAATGGGGAATATCTACTACTAAATGGGTAGGTTTAAGGGAAATTTAAAGAGGGGTTTTGGCAGGGATGAGCATTTACAAAGACACACCAACGAAAGAGTAAGACAATTGCTAATCAACAAAGGTACACCTACATTTACTACAGTAGTACTACTGGCAAAAAGGCTCAAGTTTATACCATTATTCACAAAGAAAAAGGGGTTTGGGGTCCGAGGAGATTTAAAGACCTGTAAGTGTTAGCTCCCCATCCAAAGTATATATCACAAGCAAGAAACTCTTGGGTCTTTGAAACAAGAGGAACTGTCACAAGTGGTGACCTAGCCGCATGTGGGTATCCCTTTAAAAGGACGAAATCTCTCACCCACCAAAGGTGGTATGCTTCATCATTTGGATTCTCCTCGTGCCGTGATGCCTAGTCACAGCATGTGCTACAACCCCCTCACTGAGAGGAAGGAGCTCAGGGAGGTTTTGTGTAGAGGAAGGTATACTAAATACCACAATGAGAGCTCAAAGTCAGTGGGGACGGCAGCGCAAAAGAAAGAGATGTGAAAGTAAAACTAGCACCAGGGTACGCAATATCCCTTTATTCGTGCGTCCCTGGGACATGATTAAAAACAGGGCACTTGCGGGAGGATCATATACCCAAAGTTAGTGTCAAATTGTGGTCAACATGTTACAGTCTCGTCACCCTCACGTAGAGGTGTAATGGCTTTCTTCAGGACCAACTAATGCTGCTGCTCAAGAGTATGTAGCAAATAGATTATCAAAAGTGAAAAAGAATTCTAAATTATACAAAACCATCCAGTGTTCCTTAGTTTGTCTTACTTTGGGGGGATTCCCTCGCGGTATCTAAAGAAATGTGTACATAAAGATAAGATTTAGTCTCATTTGTGCAAAGTCTAGATCAAAGCATCGGACAGTTATAGTAGCTCCATTATGAAACCAACTAATCAAGGCAAAACAACAGGCAAACTCACATTTACTCACATAAACCAAGGCTATAGGTCAGAAATACCTATGACCTTCATTTCATTATAGCTTCATGCTTACAAAGTTTGTAATGAGTAGGGCTTACCCGCTGCGGTCGGGAAGGAAGCCTCACCTCAACCTGGCATGTAGCTCAGGAAAAGTCACCACCATGAAAGATACATGGGAGGGGAGAGGTAGTAAGTAGTCCCTTAAGTACTCGTCTGGGCATTCATTGTTTATAGTGACAGTTCCGCTTGTTTCACAGACCCAAAGGTTTCTTGTTTATCAAATCTATACCAGCCAAGCCTTGGAGGAAATCCAGCACCACACATTGTCAATCTCTGGTACTGGAGCACACTCTCATAGAAATCATTGGTGGCAAGGAATAACCAGATAGGGCAAAATAGTAAGAAAAATAGAAACATAACTTTCAATGTCTAAAAAGCATTTTTTACTAAATTATATTTTTATCTATTAAATTGAATTCTTCTAAATCCTTTTTTCTTAATTGGGGAACTGTTTTTCCCTCTCTGAGAAGACACACCCCTAACATCTGCATCAATCCCATATTCATACCATGCAAATGCATTTACTCCTGCCCTTGACACGTTAAATCTATAGGCGGTATGGAGTGGAAAACTGCAAAACATACCCACAAACTTGTGATTGTGTGGAAATTCATCAACTTTTGTAATTGCACCCAGTCTCGAACGCCCACAAACTTGCTCCTTCTATGAGAGTTTTCATTTGCGAAGGCAACATCCCACCATTTCTGACTTAGTGAGTTAGGGAGAGAATTTTGTCCTCTTATGTGCATTTATTTGAGTGCTTAAGTAGAACTTATGTGCCATTAACGGTCTGAATTAATCCTCCTACATACCGAAGAACAGTTGACAAATGCTGTTGTTGATTGTCATCAAACACAGCAATTACACAGAGAGGTGGGCCCCCCTCCTTTCTTTTGTTGACTCCCCATCATCACTGGTGAAAACCCAAGTAAGCAACCACCTCACTTCAGAAGAGGAGTGGAAAAACGATCCTATTTTGCTACCCTAAGAAGACCAGTATTCAGATAGCTTTTGCATACTGGTCCACAGCCTTTGCCTGCTTAAAGCTTTGGCCAAATATATTAGGACCTCTTCTATTGATTTCAGAATAGTGAAAGATGAAAATGGAGCTTGTTGGCCTATGGCAGAGAGGAAGCTCCTGCACTTGTGTGCAGTAAAGTCTTAGAATGCTTAAGCATAAATTCCATTTCTAACCATCTAATGCATGTTCATTAGAAAGTCTACAAAATGGAAATGGAATACGCATGGTTCCTGATTCCCTTATTGATGCCCTTCTGGCTACTGAGAGGTGTGTGGGAAAACAAAAGCGCACAGCTCTAGCAAATATTAACGGCACATATCTGTACTCTCCGTTAACCATGCATTCATACAGCCATATTTTCAAAATGGCCCTTCTGGAGGCAACCTTTAACATGGCAGATCGACTCATCACAGGCTCCAAAAAAAATCTATCACATCAGCCCAGACCTCAAAGCACTTGACCAGCTACCCTATGACGCATAAATTGCTTGCTTGACTCATAGAGCTCTTCACCGTAACACTTCAACGTACCTGGCCAAGAAACTTACTACATACCCATCGTTATTGTCTATGATGCCGCTCTACATATTATTTAAATGTCCGTTCCAAATCCAGACTCTACGAATGTCAACCTACATTCTTTTTTTAATTTTTTTTTTTTATCCCGCAATCCATTTACATTCCAGGATAATAAATTAATTTGTTTCTCACTCATGGCGCCCATATCGTTAGTTAGTATTCGCTGCTGGGGGGGTACCCAGCCACATCCCCGGAACACCCGCCATCACCCAATAGAACCGCGTGCGATCCGTCATGTTCTCAACACCAAGTTCCTGATTACTGTACTTCCCATGCTTAGACTCGCTGTATGTAACTCTGTGACGAACTAAAAATAACCCTACAAGATCAAAACCCCCAAAACCCCCCCAACCTGTTACCATCCCTGCTCCCCTGCACTCTGGGCTCGAAACTGCCCATAACCCCGATAGTGCAGAGTGCCTGTCGCCCTAACCAAAGGAAACTTACTAGAAATTGGAGGGGAAGGGGTTGCAGACTCCCGCCCAATGGACCCCCAACCGCTACTATGTGTTCCCCATTAACTATATACGGACATGCATCATATACAAATACGTTCAATTAGTGCATAAAATGTTCGATTGGCCTGCTCAGCGTGTCGTCTCGATTCTTCCGCTGTCATAAGAGGTGAGGGCAACGTAGAACTTTCTCAGCTAACAGTTCCCGGCTTGGCAAAACGCTTTACGAGCCAGTTCAAATGCCTGCGTATCATCTTGCGTTGTGAACCTTTGCTGGTCTCCAGTCCTCCAACCATTCTTGTGCCGCTTCAGGCGTATCAAAAAACCAAGTCTTGCCGTCCGCTTCTACTCTCAGCCTTGCCGGGAATAACATCGCATAACGAATGCCTTTATCTCTCAGCAATTTTTAAATGTCCAGGAAAGTGCGCCGATGGCGTTGCACCGCAATGGTAAAATCCAGAAAAAAGGACAGTTCACTGTTATCAATCTTTAGGGGAGGGTTAGCACGCGCCGTTTGTAAAATACTGTCTCGGTCCCTGAAGTTAAGGAGTCATGCCAGAATGGGTCTTGGAGGGGCACCGGGTTTAGGCCTCCCCCCCGGCACTCTATGTGCTCTTTCAACTGTAAAGAATTTTGACAGCGTTTTAGGTAGTAGGCGATTCATGATTAAGTCTTCCACGAACAGGTCAGCAGCCGGCCCCTCCGCTCGCTCAGGGATCCCAATAATTCTGATGTTGTTACGTCTTGCACGACCATCGTAATCATCCAGTTGGGCATCTAACCTTTTCTGCGCTGTTTGAAGTTCTTTAATTTCTTTACCGATTCGTTGGGTGTTGCCACTAAGCTCCTTGGTCACCCCTTCTATGGTTTTCACTTTTTCGCTCGTTTTTTGCAGATCAGTCCTGATCAACGCCATTTTGATTGATATGGTGTCCATTCTGTGTTCCAGCGAGGTACGCACCCCCGCAATGGCTGCCATTACATCCACCAGCGTTGGTTCCTCTCCAGATGGTGTCGACGATTTCTCCGTCTCCCCCTTGGTCGCTCCCTCCTGCTCACTTACTTTGTGGGTGGTGTATTTATCCAGCTTCGTCTGGAGTGTAGTCCTCTGCCCCTTCGGCCCAGACATGACGCAGGGCTTAAGCGGAGTTTCACTCACTGGTACTTCGTCCTGGTATCTTGCGATCCACTCACTGCACACTAAGTCAAACACCCAAGATGTTTCCAGAGCGTCATCTCACTAGAGTTGCCAAATGTGCGGTGCACTGTCCTTTGTGTCTCAGAAACGTCCTGACTTGAAATTACACTTCCCTCCAGTGAAGAATATTCAGACCAGTAGCTACTGGCTGTGAGTTGCAGTCCCTGTTTTGTATGTCTTGTACCCACTGTGGCATTGGATCTGTGCCTCCAGTATGCTGAGTGTAGTATTTCTGGAGTTGAGCCAGGATTTTGTGCCCCCAAAATTATTTACTCCGCCTTGCCGCGGTGCGACTCACCCATCTGTCGTCCCCGCACCGCAGCTGCAGGGCAGATAGCCGTTTGATCTGGTCACGGCCTCCCCCTCCGGATGTTGCGGGTGTTTGCGGGCTCTCCGCCCTCAATATCGTTGGACGCGTTTCACTGCGGCCCCGTCTTTCAGGCTTCCAACAGGGCTGCTGGGCGGCAGGCGGACCGGAAGATGTGGGGCTGCACCACGGGTCGCTGTTGCGTTCCCGGTCCCCGCGGCAGCCACTCCAGTAACAATTCAGGTGGCGGGGGGAAATCAGCGGGAGGAACATCACTTTAACCCCACTTGCCTCTGGGGGTCCGGATGTGAAGCGTTGGGCACAGGCCTCCGGGGCACCGCCACGACCCGACAGCCACGGCCGCCCTTCACGTAAGTCCCGGCCGGCTGCTTGTTAACTCGAGCCCGGGGATTCCGGGCACGATCTCCCCATGGCTTCTTTTCTACCCGGAGCCTCAGCGCCCGTGCCTGTCGGCGTGTGGTGCCACAGCGGGTGTACCGCACACACTCCGCTGAACGTTTGGGGGCGAAAAACGGATAAATGAACGGATGTTAGGGTGGTTTCAGGCCATCGGCGTCAGGAGCATCACCGCCTCGCAGCCATTGCGCTCGGCGGTCAAGCCACGCCCCCTCAACCTACATTCTTATATTTACTTTGTTGTTCTCCCACATTTGTATAGTCTTATCTGTTTAGCTTTTTACTCTCCTGATGTACAGTGCTCTGATACCAGAGAGGGTCATGTTCATGCTAGATAAAACTCAATAAATAATTAAAAAAATAAAATACAAAGTATAAGATGGGCCCTGATTATGATTCAGGTCGAGTGGAATTACCGTACGGTATTCTAGTGCTACCTGATCATGAGTGGGCCAGTCTTCCTGCACTCTCTTTTCCTGGCTGTTATTCCTCCTGATAAAATCACATAAGGGTGTGACTGCAGCAGCAGCCAAGGGATCATCCCCTGATTTTTTTTCTGTTGAGGGGCTTACCTTATCTACCCCTTCTGTTCTCTACTCCTCACACCTCTCAACCTTCACGGCATCGCAGTGAGGAATTTCATGTGGAATTATGACCGGTAAATCCAGTTCTACATGTATTTCCCCATTACATAGAGTTAACCTTGCAATTACATGGAACTGGCATGGGGAACAGTAATGTAAATTTAGCATGCGGATTTACCACCCCACCAGTACCGTGCAACTCATAATCAGGGCCTTAGACAGGATTATTGTGTAGAAATACCGGTAGCAGTAAGTCCCTGGGGGGTCTAACATTAAGAAATAGAGAGGAAACACTAGTTTCAGTTTTCCTGGGTGGTTAAAACAAAAAAACATAGACAGTAAACTGGGGGCGTAACACACGCCCCGGTAGTCACTGTGGTTCAGGAGGGCCCGCAACTCTTCAGAGGGCAGCCAACTCTTCAAGGGCATCTGACTCAGCCCCAGGCCAATGAATATCCAGTGCTTAATTTGAGCTGGTGGTTGGCAGTAGGGCCCACTAGCACTCATTTTTTGGGACTGCCATTTATTTTTCCTCATCAGACTTTGACCAAGAGCAATAGAGAGAAAAAGAAAAACAGGGGAAGGAAGGAGGAAGAGTAATACGGGAAAACCGTCACAAAGGGAGAAGGCAGGAACCTGCATGAGAGAGATAAAGGGGCAGGGAGAGTCTGGTAGTGGCTTAAAGAGGCATAAGGTGGATTCAAGAGTAGGCAGCCTTAGTATTCGTGCACCGACATATAATAGCACTGGCTGCGGGCTTTTGAGCAAAGCTTTGGGCACTGGCACTCATACTTTTACAAATTAACCTATGTGAATCTCTGTGAGATATATGGGATACTCGGGCACTCATCACAATCCACGGGGGCAACGCACCATTTTGCGTAAGGGTAATTGAGAACATTACTCTACGTTATCCAACTGAATGAGTGCGTGATACTTTCCTCTGACGTGGTGGTGTGAATGCTGTTCAAATTCATTTCAGACTGCCACACCGCAGTATATGTTCCACTCACATTTCTTTATTATTCAAAATATTTTGCTTCTTTGCCAGAATCTAGGACGTTCTTTTTGTTGCAAACTTATTTCACACGGTGGAAATAAAGATTTGTCTTTGAGTTATGCGTTTTTGCCACCAGGGACCAGCGGAATTTTTGACCTTTTTCAATTCAGGAGATAACATGCTAGAGCTGTGTTTCAGACCTTTCCCACATGCTGCAGGAGGGTCTTTGAAAAACGAACCCGGAAAGGCTGGAGCCACTGTGACTCCTCAGACGTAGGGCTAGACTTCAGCAACGCATGGCAGTAAGAGAGACATTTAATTCATTGCGTGCCATGCAGTGCCATCTCACAGCTGTTATCATTGAGTCCCAGTCAATGTGATTACAGTCCATCCAGCTAAATGCTCCATTGATAGAAGGGGTTCTGCCGCTGTTTGCTGACACACATACACAGCACAGAGCACAAACGACTGAAATTCTCTCTATCTAGGTCAGACATTACCTAATTGATAAGATGTCAGTTAATGCGCCTTAACAGTGTAATTTCTGGTATGTGAAACTCACAATCAGTCACTGTGGGATTTGACTATGACTTCATTTTGACATTCCCCTCCTCTGTATCCTATGGCATGCTTCCTTTCCATAATTGATAAAACAGCAAAGGCTCTAACCCCCTTTTCAAAAATGACATTTTCTTGGGCTTTTCTATGATTACATGATGAAACAAAGTTTGCTGTTTGGACTGCCTAAATAGGTCCATCCCTATTCATTGTTTTTTTTAATTTTTATTTTTTAGAGCCATTTCTGCTTGACAGCTGCGTTGTTGGCGCCCATGGTACATGGCGCAGACATGAGGCGCCAGCCACAATTAGAACACAATAAATAAATTCATTGATGGATCCAGCGAACACAAGTCTTTTTAATTTGTTTTTAACAAAGTAAGAGCATACATTTTTCAGAGATAAAGTGCTATACTAGTTGCATTTACATGCATTTGTATTTACACAGCCCTTCATACACCTGATGAAGGGCACAGGCGAACATGCAGATCATGATGCACAGAACATTGCTCCACGGGAGTGGCATCAATAAATGTTATCATCCATTATTTCTCCCTTTATCACCTTTTCCCTATCTTTCTTCCTGCTATTTATTTCTCCCTTTTCTTCCATTCTCTTTGTGATACTGGCTCAAAGTCTGATGATGAAAAAGTAGTCCTATTACTCAAAAAGATTTGTCAATGCATTCCACCTGCAACCAGTGGCGCAAATGACGTTCGGATTTTATGGCTGCACCTCTGGGTGAATTTGAAGCAAAACTGAACTAGTGATAGGGCACTAAAGCATTAGATTCTAGTGCGCAGATTGACAGAAAATGAGATAGTGCAGTCTGGCCTTTGTGGGAAGTTTCTTCTTTCTCATGCATGTCTCTCTCCACAGCTCAAACCCATGGTGAAGCTGGCTCACGTGGTTCTTTCCTTTAGAACTCCACTAGAACCTATCTACTAATTGGGCAGATCCATTCTGGTGACCATTTTTAGGTCCAGACCATATGTGATCAACACAAAACTAGGTTTAAAAAGCAGTAATGAAAAAGGGGGTCAGGTTCTGGTCATATGTTGGTCTTCCTCTGTACAAGCTTTTAATCGGGCTGAATGTGTGTGCTTCCACTAAACAAGTGCTTGTACGGCACTTTTTGCTGTGTGGGAAAGCTTGCGCTCATTAAAGTAGGCAAGAGCTGGTAGCGGTGACACGTCACTGATCTAGTCCGATCTGTATGAAATATTACAAAAAAGGCAGTAGGTCTACCTCATTTATTGGAATGCACATGTTAACAGCTTTTTCAGGGTGTATTCTAATTGTACTGTGCTAAAGCCTGTAGACATGTATTTCAGTACAGAGAATCACAGGGCCCGATTCACAAAAGTAATCTGAGACAAAATCCTAACTTTATGACTTTCGGTATTCACAAAAGGCATTTAGGAGTAGTAAAGTTAGGATTCCTAACTTTACTACTCCTAAACTGAAACAAAATCCTAACTTTACGACTTTTGGTATTCACAAAAGGCATTTAGGAGTAGTAAAGTTAGGATTCCTAACTTTACTACTCCTAAATGGCTTTTGTGAATACCGAAAGTCGTAAAGTTAGGATTTTGTCTCAGATTACTTTTGTGACTCGGGCCCTCAAACATTACCATCTTAGGCAAGGGTTTGGAGATAGTCACCCACCCTGACAAATCAGTGGGTAGCAGTTTTGCACTTTGGTAATCTTTCTTAAACCCCTTTAAGACAGAGTGTAAGTTGCTTTGCCAAATGTAATTTTGTACATAGTTGTAATTTTATGCCTGTGTGTCCGATGACAGCTTCTGGGAAAGCTTAAGTTCAATAGTATACATCGGAGTTGGTTATGGTGACAAGCCAATGACAAGGACTAATTGGTTCAATACGAAAAGTTATGTCTGATGGCATAGCTCTGACCTGTTTATTACGAACAATTATGACATCAGCAGTAAAGGTGAAATATTTATTGTCATACACATATGTTTAAACCAGTAGGCGTTTAAGAATGAATTGACATTGCATGATGTCAAAGGCTGCAGATGGGTATTTGTTACATGGAAGCTTACAGATTACCATAATAGGCTAGGGTTTTTACATTGGTTAGTCACTCTGACAGACCCTGAGGTAGAATTGCAATGTGATAATCCATGTTAGGCTCTTTTAGGAAGCTCTCAATAATATTTTTCCAAGTGTCATTTTGCAAATATCTGTAACTTTTTCACAGATTTTCCGATTGTTGCCTTGTGGGGAAGCTTATACTCAATATACTAGGACAAAGTTGCTTATTGTGATAAGTAAGCGATAAAGACAACAGGGCTGATTGTTTCTCTGGGAAATGTTATGTATGGCACCATCGTTCTGAGCAGGTATTATTAAAACTCCCAGCAGGCCTAACCAGCTTATTATATAAGGCATAAATTAATTCAATAGGCCTGCAAAGGAGAATTGTTGTTGTACTGTGTTAAAGCATGGGTATATGTTACATTCTATCTCGAAGGTCACCATAGTAGGCAAAGGTTTTGGTGTTGGTACCCCTTGTGACAAAGTGTGGTGATAGAATATTTGCACTGTGAGAATCTTTGTTCGGTCCTCTTAGGAGGCACTTTATACTGTTTTGGCAACTGTAATTTTGCAAATATTTTCAGTTGTATGACTGTATCCCCTAAAGATTACTTTGTGAGAAAGCTTATGTTCAGTACTGCAATAGGGACCTGGTTATGATTATAAGTCAGTGATTAAGGCTATAGATCTGATTGGTTCATTAGGAAAGTTAGGGAAACAGCCATTACATCTGTTACCCCTGCATACCATTACAACGCATGTGTTACCACGCATGCGATGTAACAACGCGTAGTCTTTACTACGCATTTGTTTACAACACGTGCTTTTACCACGCATGCCTTTACAATGAATTTCGTTGTAAAGGTATGTATGGTAAAAGCACATACGTTGTAAAAAAATATAGGCGATCCACATCGTTGTGAGGAAACAGAGGCTCTTCCGTTTCCTCACACCGACGTGCACCGCCCCTCAGACCCGACGTGCAGCAGGAACCAGGAGGAGAGAGGAACCACGAGGAGAGAGAGGTAAGGGGGATTGGGTCTGGGGTGGGGGTTACTATTTTAGGGTAAAAAGGGGTCAGGGTGGTCATGCAGGGTAGTGTGTTAGGGTTTAGGGTAGGGTCAGGGTCGTGCAGGGTAGTGTTTTAGGGTAGGGAGAGGGCTGGGGGAAGGGGAGGGTTGTGCAGGGGTAGAGTTTTAGGGTAGGGTCGGTGGTCATGAAGGGTAGTGTTTTAGGCTAGGGAGAGGCATGGGGTCGGGGGGAGGGTCGTGCAGGGGTAGTGTTTTAGTTTAGGGTAGGGTCGGGGGTCGTGCAGGGTAGCGTTTTAGGGTAGGGAGAGGACTGGGGGAGGGTCGTGCAGGGGTGGTCGTGGAGTGTAACTTACCTTAGACGCTTTTACCAAGTCTATGCCTTTACCATGCATGCTTTTGCATTGTAATGGCATGCGTGGTAAAGGCATGTTCGTGGTAAAAGTTTGCGCTGTGATGGTAGGTCGTGGTAAATGTATTCACGTAGTAATACCCGCATTGTAATGGCACGTGTGGTATTAGTACGCATTGTAACGTGTCATATTAGGATACTCATGTTAGATTCCACAGGTCTGGTCTATTTATTATAAAAAGTTACAACAAAGGCATTATGGCTAAAATATTTATTGTAAAAAGCATACATTAAAACAAGTAGGCCCTTAAAGGTGAATTGCTATTGCACTGCGTTGAAGTATGTAGGCAGGTATTTATTACATGGAAGCTCACAGATTACTGTAGTAGGCAAGGCTTTTGGTGTTGGTTAGGTCCTCTGTGGTTAGAAGATCCACAAGGTGAGAATCCTTGTTAGAACCGTTTAGGAGGAGTCGTTTTGTCAACTGTAATTTTTCATGTTGCTTTAATTTTATGTCAGTATACCTGATGGTTGTCTTGTACTGTACTGACCGAATGGCATAGGAACAATGTGAGAAGCAGCAGTATAACGTATCAGAGAAACTATCTCTCTTGCGTGTTAAAAACAATCCTATTAACTTCTCACGTTCTCTTTCCATAATGTTTATTGAGCATTTGGAGTACATTAGATCTGTGTTGATGACAGCACAGCTGTCTGCATGACACATTGTTACTAATTTTTTTTAATATACATAGAGTAGGCTATGACACAAACCAGCGTAGCTTACTGTAAGAAACTGGGTTATTCGTTGTGAAGTATGTGGGTCATTCACATTCACATTCACAAGTAGTATGTCCAAAAC
Source organism: Calotriton arnoldi (assembly GCA_963921515.1). Classification (NCBI taxonomy): domain Eukaryota; kingdom Metazoa; phylum Chordata; class Amphibia; order Caudata; family Salamandridae; genus Calotriton; species Calotriton arnoldi. The sequence goes on from CAWUFW010025375.1 coordinate 21,860, forward strand.
CTTCCGTCTACTGGAAACCAGTTGTAGCACTTGCCAGGGTAGAGAGGCAGAGTAGTATAAGGCCTACTCAAGGGACATGGTGGGGACTAGTGCCTTATTCCGCATGCACGCAACAAACAACACCCCATAAATCACTGTCAAGTCAGTATTTTTACTTATAAAAGTTAAATACTATGCACTAATTTACATATATGTATGTGTGATGGGAAGAAAAAATTCCTACGGTGACACCCTTCCGACAGCTCACACCTCTAGCGAGTCCTGAACTCTAAGACCACGATAACCCCACATACACTAGACACAATATAACGGGGTGTAGGTATAAAAAAGAATGCCCATTGGCTTTGCCAGGATGTCACCACATTAATAAAAGCAGAAATATGTCATGATATACCAATGCAACACCTGTAACACTTCTGAGGATGGTACCCTCTTACAATGACATTCATTAATACCTGTAATGATTCACTGCATGGGGAAAGTTTCTTCTTGCTCTTGGTGGTGGACTCCTGGAGTGTTTTTTAGGCCTCCTATTCTCTAAATTTTGAAATTGTTGGGAACCCTCAGTTTTACTGCTCTCCTCCCTCCCACTAGACCTGTCTCATGTGTGAACTCCTGGCACTTTTGTGGGCCTGAAGCGTTCCTCAGCAGCATTTCCAAGGCAGAGTGTCCCCCCTGCATGCACCCTGTACATCCTAAGGTCTCTTTTGGCCACTTACAGAGCAACTGGGTCAGAGGAAGTGAGGAGCCCCCCCTTCTGGAAGTCACACTCCTGCAGGGCCAGTGCACAGAAGATCCAGAAGAACCTTCCAGGATCCCCCACAGATCCATCCCTTTACTGTATCCCAGAAGGTGTAGGGGGACAGCATCCCAGTCACTGGTGAAACAAATTTTGTGCCAACTAAAACCAGTCCTTGAGCCTTTCTTTGCAGTGGGAACAGATGCCTTCCCTTCTCAAGCTCGGCATTCCTCTGACATTGCTTCCCCCAGGTCCAGAATGTCCTCAAAAGTCTCTCCAATGTGCAGATGTTTTTAAGTGGGGGAAGAATTTTACAGAAACTAGGCACCTCTGCCTAATCCTAAGTTGACATATGTTCACTCCAATTCTGCCCAAACCTCCTTCACAGCATTTTAGGAACTTCCAAGATGGCTCCATCAAGTGGTCTGTTGAAAGACCTTCTCAGACAGCCTAGTCCCTGGCCCTAAGTGCCACAGCTGCTTGGTTCTTTCTCTCCACAACTTCAAAGGGCAGCTCCTAATGTGACTGGCTCTAGAAGCCTGAAAAACGCTCTTTTGTTTCTGCGGTGTTGAGTCTTTCCAGGGCAGTGTCATGGCCCGCCCCACCCCACCTCGCATTCTCTCTGTGCCCTTTATGGGACATGGGCTGCGGAGAAATGGAATGGTGATCCTCTTATAGCTGCCACCAATTACACTCCAGCTGATCCCTTGGCCAACTTCATGCCATCAAGTCCACACATGCACACCCCCATTGACCCCTTGGCCTTCACCCACCTTCCCAGCATAAGAGGCCTCCTTCCTGCTCTGCTCGAGGCTGCCCCATGAGTTGTTGGGGGACCAAGAGCTCTCTGTTAAGCAGCATGGACTTACCTTAATAGTCCACAGAGTGACCCCGCAGAGATGATATGAACCTACCTTAGAAGTCTTCGCTCTCTGTGTCGATGATGTAAGCCCTGCTTCTTACTTGCGAGAGGTACTGCAAGGAAGAGAGATGGGACTAAGGAAGGAGACCCAGGTTGTGGGGTTTAGGTGCAGTTCCCATGTGTTCGTCATCGTACCTTTAGGAGACACAACGGCTTACTCATGAAATACCTGAGCTATCCTTGTTGGGCGTCTGTCCCCTACTTCCCCGTACTTGTGGGTAACCAGGATTTCTAGGATGGGCACCTGCGATCAACTAGACTTGTCTTTGGTAGTTGGTAGTGGTGCACCGCAGAAAGGAGTGGTGATACTTCTCACCGGGATTTTGTGGATTTCAGGGTTATGCGTACTGTTTCACACAACGTCTGCAAAATGGGGAAAACAAAGGCAGTCATGGCCCGTGCTAGTAGGGGCAGTGGGGCGGGGGGAAGTCAAACAACATAATAGGGAAAATAAAATAAATAAAACCACTTACCTTGCACTCGGCGCATCGCCAAGTCTGCGATGCGGCGAGCACAAGGTAAGTGTTTTTTTTATTTATTTATGTTATTTTCCCTATTGCATCATTTGTCACTTCCTCCCCCACCCCGCTCCACTGCCCCTCTGCCCATCTGCGCTTACCTGCACGGGCTGCCACTGAACAAAGGTATGCTATATTCACATTCCTAACATTTCTACCACTAGCTACATACAATGCCGGGTTCGTTCATGTCAAACAACATCAAAGGTCTATTACCTAATAGTTTTTGTACATATATATTGCAGTGATTTCCTGCTCTGCTTTGATTAATGAGCTTGGTCATCAGTATGTTGCAGAAAGCAGACAGCAAAGCACATCAGTACGCAAACGTGGTTAGTTGGTTCATCACAGTATTAGTCTTTAGCAGCGGCATAGTTTGTTATAGTTTTTGCAGCTGTAGCGTTATAGTTTTTAGTAGTAGAGTTAGTCTTTGACAGTTTTATAAAATATAAAACAGGAAGAACAGAGGAACATAATACTTGGTCCACAGACAGTGTTGCCGTTTATTGGTGCTTGATTTTCTATTGCTATGTTTGCATGTGGGCAACAAATGATACCTGAATTTAGTTTGTTTGTTCTTTGTTTTTTTTCGCAGGTCTTAATTATGGGCTCTGCTGCTGAAGAAGACATTCGGGTTCTGCTGCCACGACAGAGGAGCTGTCCTAATGCAGGTAAGTCAGCTTTTAGGTTGAGCGAACAGAGTTCTGAATAGAGGGGTCCTGCGTGCTCCTCCTTCCACATCGGTGTCTTGAACAATTAAAACTTTGCAAACATTTGTGACAAGAATTTTCAATTCTATTAAGGACACGGAGGCAAGGATTATGCTTCTCATTTCTTCACTGTTTATTCACAGCAGCCAATAAACTAACAGTTAACCAAAAAACTAGCATACCCATGAACACTTTAGTGACACATGACAACCATAGAGTATGTCCTCTTTCTTTGAATGATCACAGAACAGTTAAGTCCGAAAGCAAGAACTCGATCCTGTAGATCCATCCTTTGTGATGTAGGAATCCTCCACGTAAAGAGGCAACCTGAAGCCCAACGGGGCTGAATTTCTGAACTTGGGACTCTACCCAACGAGATGCGAAACTCCCTTGGACAACTACGCCAAAAGCTCGCCCTCAACAGATACTTTAAAATAACTCAGCGTTGGTCTTCTTCGCGCTTTATTTGCTATCCACTGCTGAAATAGAAAGGATAACCCGTAATACCGATAACCCTATATGATTTTGTAATCATCACAATCAGAAAAAAGGGGGGGGAAAAACATAATCATTTATGCAGTATTAAATACACTGCAAATATTAATTTACAAATACACATAGTCTGGGTGGGATAATCCTCACCTCCGTGTCCTTAATAGAATTGAAAATTCTTGTCATGTATGTTTGCAAATTTTTAATTCTATGTCAGGACTGGAGGCTCTGATTATGCTTGTTCAAAGCTTAGCCACCACCACCGACGCTACATCAACAATCGGCTTATAATAGAACAACTTAAAAGTGGTCTCAATTGACCAGTCAGCTGCATTCATTATATCCGAAAGACTGACTCCTAAAGAGAAAGACTTGGATGCCATAGCCCCTCGAACTGAGTGGGCACCAAATTTCGAAACATCAATGCCTGCTTCGCCCATGAGCCAACGCACCCATCTTGACAAGGTGGCTGGAGTCACTGGGTGAAAGGGCTTCTGCAATGCAATCAATAATTGACCTTTCATATCTGAACGAAATTCAGCAGTACTTACCTCATACGCTTTTGCACATTGAACAACACACATCTTGGGGTTGTCAGGAAAAGCCGGATAAGATACCGAAGAAGTATTGCATTTAGTGCGTTTTGAGATAACAAATGTGACTCCTTCTGGCGAGAACCTATGTCCCGCTAAATCCAAAGCTCGGACATCAGAGACCCTTTTGCATGAAACCAGGCATAGCAACACGGTCAATTTGGCAGAAAGTTGCTTTCTTGATAAGTATTTGTTGGAAGGCCAGGCATCCAAAAACCTCAAGACAATAGATACATCCCACAGAACCGAGTATTTAGGACAAGGGAGTTTGACCATCCGGATACCTCTAAGAAGTTTGCATACCAGAGGATGCTCACCTACTGGTTTGCCATCCACTGGAACATGCCCTGCCAAGATGGCAGACCGGAAGTTGTTCACAGTCCAGTAAGCTAGGCCAGATGAGGCAATGGAGACTAGAAAATTCACGGCCATAGAGATATTTATCTTAGTGGGATCCACTTCCCGTTGAGAGCACCAGCTACACCATCTTTTCCAAGCTGATGAGTATCGCTTGTGGGTGTTATCAGACCAGGCCTCGCTAATGAACCTGTCAGCGTCTCTCGAAAGTCCCGGGATTTTCCATTAGTCCCCGAAACCCGCCAGGCTACCAGAGGGAGTTGCCCTGACTCTATCACTGGGTGCGGAGCCTTCTGAGGGTCCAGCAACAGGTTCCATCCCTGTGGAAGAAGGATCAGTGCAGCACATGACATCTCCAGAAGGACTGGGAACCATGCTTGCGCTCTCCACAACAGGGTGATTAGGATTAACTCTGATTGCTAACGTCGGGTCTGTGCCAGCACCCTGGGTATCATCATAAATGGAGGGAAGGCATAGCACAGGACTGATGGCCAGTTCTGAAGAAACGCGTCCGTGGCGATCGCTTCCGGATCCGGATGCCAGCTGTAGAAAGCTGGGAGTTGCCTGTTGAGACGTGATGCGAACAGGTCCAACTGGCATGGGCCCCAAAGAAGGTTCAGCACCCGGAAAACCCGGGGGTGGAGTCTCCAATCGCTGAAGTCCTGGAGATATCGAGAATACCAATCGGCCACCTCGTTGTTGCGCCCTGGGAGATATTCCGCTACCACCGAAATTCTGTGAAGGAGGCAGAAGTGCCAAAAATCCTTGGCAATCTCCGCCAGAACTCGGGACTTCATCCCTCCCAATTTGTTCACATAGCGAACCGCGGACACGTTGTCCATGCGAGCAGGATACAACAGTCCGTCTTCCGAGGGAAAAGGCTGCAAATTGCAAAAGAGCCCGCCAACAGCTCCAAACAATTGATGTGTAACGAGAGTTCCTCTTGTGACCAACGGCCCCCTGTGGATAACTGACCGCAACGGGCTCCTCAACCCCAACGGCTGGCATCTGACTCGATCACCACTTCCGGAGTGGATCCGAAGATGGCCCTGCCGTTCCAAGACTCCATGAGGTCTAGCCACCCCAGCATCTCCAACCTCGCTTCCTCGGAGAGAGGTATCCGTGCCGCATATCTGAGGCCTTTTCGGAGATGCTGAATCTTTAGTCTTTGGAGTGCACGGTAGTGAAGGGGACCCGGGAATATAGCTTGAATCGAAGAGGCCAGCAGTCCAACTACCCGGGCTACTGACCTCAAGGATACAATCTGCTTGTTCAGAATCAATCTCAATTCTCTCTTGACTGATCTGATCTTCTGAGCTGGGAGGAGGAGCTGGCAGCTCCGTGAATCGATCTGAAAACCCAGGAACTCAAGAGACTGTGCCGGAGATACAGTTGATTTCTGTGGATTCACAATGAATCCCAGACTCTGCAGTAGCGTGATTGACCATTCGAGGTGCGTAATCACTAGCTGAGGGCAGCGAGCCATGATAATGATGTCGTCCAAGTAAAAGATTAATCGAACACCACGTGCCCTCAAAGATTCTACCACAGGGCGGAGGAGCTTCGTGAAGCACCATGGTGCTGACGAAAGACCGAAGGGAAGGACCTTGTATTCGCAACAGACACCCTGCCAGCAGTCGCGGCTCCTGGAGGGAGTTTCGCAGGGCGGTGACGTGTGGCGGGGGAGGGGCAGGGTGGGGGTAGTAAAAACCGGAATCCGGCTGAACACAGGTAAGTTAGAAAATAAATAAATAAAACGAATTTCGTAGCGCGCGCTGCATCGCATTTGGCGATGCAGCGCGCTTCGAAATTCGTTTTATTTATTTATTTGCTAACTTACCTGGATTCGGCGGATTCCGGTTTTTACTACCCCCCACCCTGCCCCTCCCCCGCCGCACATCACCAATCGGCGGAACTCCCTCCAGGAGCCGGGACTGCCTGCCAGTGGAACTGCAGAAACCGACAGTGTGGGGCGTATATGGACATGGACAAGTACGCGTCCTTCAGGTCCAGACGGACCATCCAATCCCCTTCTTGAAGAAGGTCGCGCAGAAGATGGATGCCCTACATCTTGAAATGCCGATATACTACCCATCCATTGAAGTCTTTCAGATTTAGGACTAGCCTGGATCCGCCCTCTTTCTTCTGGACCAGGAAGATACTGCTGACAAAGCCTCGGGGATGCGGTTCTGTGGCGACTATAGCTCCTGTCCCCAGAAGAGAACCTATTTCTTCTGTGATAAAGCTCTGTTCATGTTGGGAAAAATATATTGGAGGGGGAGGAGCACCCTGACTGGGAGTGCCGTACAGCTCTAGCTTGTAGCTCTGCACTGTCTCCAAGATCCATGCATATTGTGAGATTGTGTGCCATGCGTGCAGAAAAAATTGGATTCGTTCCCCCAACATTACCTCCGAACACAAGATCAATCTCACCTGAATTTCTGGCATCCTGCTGGCCACCCTAGTTTCCTCCGTATCTGCCCTTCCGGAACCTGTTCTTGGGTCGCCGGGTTGGGTAGAAGGAGGAGTTGCCGTTGTAGTTGGGGTCCTGGTAACCCCCTCGCTGTTGGTTATATTGTCCGTGTGGGGCACCTTGGTTGAACCCCCGGCAGAACAACCACCCTCAGTATCGTCCGACCCTGCTGAAAACCGGCCGGAAAGCTCGTTTGAGGGAACTCTGCGCCTTATCTAAACCACTGAACGTGGCTACAAACTTTGTAAGTTCCTTTAGGAAGGGCTGTCCGAATAAGAGGCCCTGAGCCAGGGGCCCTGACTCCGAGGAAGCTAGCTCTGCCAGTTTGGGGTCCAGCTTGAGGAGGATGGAACGTCTTCTCTCGCTTGACATGGCGCAGTTCGCGTTGCCTAACTGGCACACCGCCCTTTGCGGCCAGCCAATTAACTCTCTGGATTGATCGCCATCGCAGACTACTTGGCTCTAAAGCCCAACTCTAGGATCATGGTTAAGGGACCCGTCATGTCCCATAATTACTCTTGGCATGATTGCCATGCCCGATCAATGCCTTTTTTAGGGTCTTTGGTGTATTTTTTCATATAGGTAAGCATGGATGGGTCCACTTCCAGGGTTTCTGCCACTTTGCCTGCCAAATCCGGACTTGGGCATTTTGATCTCAGGAGTGCCCTGATGTCCTTGTCAAAGGCATGCCGGAGGTGTGCTTGGACATAATCTGCAACCTCCTGCTGCGGGAGCCAGGCAGTAGAATTAGGGTGGACGATTTCTGCTGGCTCAAAAGTGAGGAGCCTAGGCTGGGAAGGGGTATCCAAGTGGTGCTCCTTCTTGGATTTTTTGGAGGGTCTAGGGGCCTCCTCCTGGTAGGAGGCACGGTCTGAGGAGGAGGTGTCCCCATCATCACCTTGATATGTATCAGTGGCAGCTGCCTCCTTATCTGGGGTGTCGTAATCGTGATCACTCGCCATAGCCCTGGCTAGCTTCACAAAATCAGCAGCATGAGGATTGAGGACCCTTTTCCCACTGGGTTTGGGACGTGAGCCAGAGTTAGGAAGCCAGCCCTGCTGCCGGGCATAGCTGCATAAGTGGCGCTTCAGGGGTTCAATAGCTCTCACCAGAGCTGTATTGACAGAGTGTTGCATCCCTGCATCCAGTGCCTCAACGAGGTCTTGTTCCATAGACCCTGAAGGGTCCACCTCAAAGTACTCCTCTTCATAGAAGAATTCGGCCATGGCAGTATATAATAGCAAATACTATAATATATCCCACAGGAGATTAGTCATTACGAGGGGTTAACCCACAATCACCAGATATTTGAGTCCAAGGGGGAGAGGCACAACCCCAGGCAAGTCAAGTTGCAAACTGTAGATATAAGGTGGAGGGAGGGCTTGACAAACCTCTCTAGGCAAAGCCTATGCACCAATTATACAGCCCCCGCAGGAAATATATTGAGGGCGTCACCGGGAGCCTGAGGACGAGTTGAGTGGGACGGTACACAGACATAATATCGAGTTGTAAATATCGATATGCCATAATATCGATGTTTAAATTTCGATATGACAGAATATCGACCTGCAAGAATATCAACTACAAGAATATCGACATTCAGGTAAGAAATATCGTTTTACTTAATGTCGAAGTTATTAATATCGTAAGTCAAAATATCGTTGTTAATAATATAGAGAGAAAAAATGTGTTTATTATGTTAGTATATGTGTTAAAAGTATAGGTTATTTTTTTAATGTATGTTTGAATTTTTTATAAGTAATTAATTTTATGTAAAATTTGTTTTGCGTATTTTAGTTCCGTAGCGGGTTGTGGGTTTATAGGGGAACAGGGTGGGAAGTAATTTAGTTATAATATATTAATTAATAATTTTTTTAAAGTTATTAATTTTTTAAATAAATAAATATTGCGTTTTAGTTCCGTAGCGGGTTGTGGGTTTATGGAAGAATAGGGTGGGAAGTAATATAATTGAAATTAATTAATTAATACATTTATTAATTAAAATTAATGTATTTAATAATTTATAATGTTAATTGTGTTAATTAATTGGTTATTAATAACATTTTAATTGATTAATAAATAATACTAATTAATTGGTAAATAAGGTAAATGTGTAATTTTTGTAGGGGTGGGTTGTGGTTTTATAGGGGAGTAGGGTGGGAAGTAATTTAATTATAATTAATTAATTAATAACTTTATTAATTAATATTTATGTAATTAATAATTTATATTGTTACTTGTGTTAAAAAAATATTAATTAGATATTAATTAATAATAATTAATTGGTAAATATGTTAATTGTGTAATCTTTTTAGGGGTGGGTTGTGGGTTGATAGGGTAGTAGGTTGGGAAGTAATTTAATTGTAATACATTTTTTAATATATTTATATATAATATTTATTTAAAGTTATTTTACAGTGTTAATTGTGTGATCTAATTTATATTTGCTTGTTAATTGTTATTAATTAATTAATTAATTAATTGATATTTAATTATGTTAATTGTGTAATATTTTATAATTTTGGTGTTGTTGTTTATAGGGGAATATGGTGGTAGGTTAATTATTTTTGAGAAATTAATTATTTGTTAATTAATGTTATTTATTTTGCAGGAGTGGGAATACTAAATTATTCCCCTCCGCTATCCAACACTTTCCCTACTGTTGCATTTGCTGGAGTGGGAATAGTAAATTATTCCCCTACACTATCCAACATTTACCCTACTGTTACACTTGGTGGAGTGGGAATAGTAAATTATTCCCGCTCGCTATCCAACACTTTCACTACTGTTGCACTCGCTGGAGTGGGAATAGTCATTTTTACCCCCGCTATCCAACACTTTCCCTACTGTTGCACTCGCTGGAGTGGGAATAGTTATTTTTACACACCCGCTATCCAACACTTTCCCTACTGTTGCACTCACTGGAGTGGTAATAGTAATTTTTACCAACCCGCTATCCAACACTTTCCCTACTGTTGCACTCGCTGGAGTGGGAATAGTAAATTTTACCACTCCGCTATCCAACACTTTCCCTACTGTTACACTCATTGGAGTGGGAATAGTAATTTTTACCCACCCGCTATCCAACACTTTCCCTACTGTTGCACTCACTGGAGTAGGAATAGTAATTTTGAGTACTCTGGTATTCAACACTTTCCCTACTGTTACACTCGTTGGAGTGTGAATAGTAATTTTATCCACCCGCTATCCAACACTTTCCCTACTGTTACACTCGTTGGAGTGGGAATAGTAATTTTTACCTTCCCGCTATCCAACACTTTCCCTACTGTTGCACTCGCTGGAGTGGGAATAGTAAATTTTACCACTCCGCTATCCAACACTTTCCCTACTGTTACACTCGTTGGAGTGGGAATATTAATTTTTACCTCTCCGCTATCCAACACTTTCCCTACTGTTGCAATCAGTGGAGTGGGAATAGTAATTTTTACCCTACGGTATCCAACACTTTCCCTACTGTTGCAATAACTGGAGTGGGAATAGTAATTTTAACCCCTCCGCTATCCAACACTTTCCCTACTGTTGCACTTGCTGGAGTGGGAATAGTAAATTATTCCCCTCCGCTATCCAGAACTTTCCCTACTGTTGCCGTTTTTGGAGTGGGAATAGTAATTTTATTCCCTACGCTATCCAACATTTTCTTATTGTTATAGTTAATGTAGTGTAAAATATTTTTTTAGAAATAAATATTCATTTTAATATTTTAATTTATTATATATATAATTTATTTTTATATTTGTATTACAGATTTATGTATATATATATATGTATTTATACTTTTTAATATGTTTTTAATTAAATTAAATAATTATTTATTAATATTTTTAAGTTAATATATATATAATTTTTTTTAAATATGTGTTTTATTTGTTTATATATTACATTTATTGTTTTTCATTATTAACTATTTTAAATAATTGTAACTATGTTTTTATTAATTATATTTATATTTTAATTAATTTTACATTATTTTTAAGACATTTAAAAAAAAACGATATTTTATACAATGATATTTTAAACAACGATATTTTGGTTTCGATATTTTTGTACTTACCTCTGTAGAGGTAGGATGTCGATATTCTGTCCATCGATATTCTGGACTCGATATTGTTGTAGGTCGATATTCGGTCCGTCGATAATATGTCAGTGATCCGAGTGGGACAATGAGCAGTTAACCGCTGCTCCCGCGCTCAATTTAAGCCCTGAAACTGATCAAAAAACTGGCAAAATGGCCGCCGCGCATGCGCGGTGACGACCGCTCGTCACAGAAAAGAGAGGACTGCACGTCGGGTTGATGCAGGACCTCGCTCCCTTTCACTCCCTGTCCACCGGGTGAACTGCCGTGGGCACGATGCGCCCAGCAGGGTAGGCAGAGCGCTCCTGATCAAACGTGCGACGCTCCCGATCAAACGCGCAACGTAGCGCAAGGCGGAAAGAAGCAAGAGTCCGGTGAGCGTGGTAGCCCAATCGGACTATGTAAACCACGCGATCGGCCGGGGAGGCAGAGCACTCCTGAGCTAACGCGCGAGTCGCAGTAAGCACATGAAATCAACAACATTCCTGTTCGAATCTTAATCGCTTAAGCCGTATCACAATAGTATGAGCATAAAGGAAAGGCACTTAACTGGCTGCGGAGCAGCAAAGAAAGAGGACATGGTTACCTCAGTCAGGGTTTATATAGGGACGTACTCTATGGTTGTCATGTGTCACTAAAGTGTTCATGGGTATGGTAGTTTTTTGGTTAACTGTTATTTTATTGGCTACTGTGAATAAACAGTGAAGAAATGAGAAGCATAATCGGAGCCTCCGGTCCTGACATAGAAGTCAGTTTCTGTTGAGCGGGCACGGTTTAAAATAGGCTGTTATGCCCGTGACCGCACCCTTGCTAATCCAACATGGCCACCAAGAATGCTAAGATCTCGTGAGATCTTGGCAATCTCATAACAACCGGCATAACAGGGAAACACGTGCTCGGAAGCATACTTGGAAACATTGGCAATAGATGTGAGCAAGCAGTGCTCCGGGGCATATAGGCACATTCTGTAAATATTGGCAATAGATCAGAGCACGCAGTGCTCAGTGACATATATGTATATTGGCAGACCAGAGCCCACAGTGCTCGAGGGCACAGACAGACAAATCAACAAGCATGCAAGAGTACACAGTGCTTGAGGCCATATTCGCTTTTGCACATTGCACATTTGCACAGGGGGGCATAGTGGGGCATGAAACTCGTGAGATATCAGGCTCCCAAGAGAACTAGCAGCCATCTTGGGCTGGGTTTGTATAAATACCACACATATCACACGAGGGCTTGCTTGGCTATGAGACTTCATCAAGTGTTCCCACTTACCTTTGTCAAGTTCCTGATCCTCTGCATCAGTCTGTGGAGTTCCAAGATACTCTTCTGATCTTCTGTGACCTGAAAAGACAAGAAAAGAAAGATTATAGGTGCAACCTTGTTTATAACACCAGCTAGTTCAGTGCACAAAAGCTTAGGATAATACAGAACTGCTTGAACATTATTAAGCAGTGAAAACTTGAAAACATTCGGCAACAGAAGAGCCTATTGTTGGGTAAAAAAGTGCTCTGGTCTAGATCTACAAGGTTTGACTTTCCCGCCTGCAGGTGCCTGGACTTAGTTCAGTGTACCAACACTTGAGCGTGAAAGTCTAGATTATTGTAGCCCCATATAACCCCACTTGACATACCTATCGGTGTGGTTTTCGTGCTTTCTGGGTCACTAGCAGCCCTGTAAAGGGGTCGTGATGCAGTGGCAATTCAAACCTAATTTCGTTCTTTGGAAGAGCGCACACAAGTACTGTGCTAAGAAATGACACTATATTTACAAGTGTTTATCTAAACAGTCTCATCTTGTTGCTCAGTACATACGTATTAACCACACAGAATATAACTCAAACAGTACTAACGTATGTTACTAGCAGCGAAAATTATATGAACATTTCTAACATGATTGGAATGTTCCGAGCAGCCTAGCACCCTAAGGGATATTTCTATGCGCTACACAATGAGAGCATGGAGTAGATAACTTGCCACTAGAGTTTCTTGGGAGTTAGCACATTGTATATTTGTTTACAGCGGAGAAACTGTGATGATAAGACTTTAGCTGGGAGAGAGTGTTTACTCGGAAGGAAAACACACTTCAGATGGCCTCAGCTACTCTCCTCTCTGTATTAGCTCTCAGCATATGAATGAATGCAGTGGCAGTCTGGCAGGACCTTTTGCAATAACCTGGGGTGAAGACCTCTTTGAATCAGTTGTCAATTTATTATATATATATATATCCGAAACAACACTGCCACAAGTGAAAGAACACTTGCTCGTGAGCAAGGGATTGTTTTCCCGAAATGCGTTGAGCTGGTTGCTGAATTGCAATAAAATACCGCAATAAAATACCGCTTGAACAAGGAAACTGTGTCCACAGCAGCTGTTCTTTCACTTGTGGCAGTGTTGTTTCGGATGTTGAGATGCTCGCTCCCTCGCTGTGGACCGTCGCCGATTAGAGGAAGGGGTAAGGCGAATACGGTGCGCGAGCACCGTTTGGCGGTTTTCATATATATATATATATATACATATAAAGTGCTCCAAATATATACATATATATGTTCCAAAATTCGCTACAGTGTTGACCACTGACTTTTACCCTACATTGGGGGACTTTCCACAAATCCAAGGCATAGCCGATATGAACCAACATGATGACAATACGTCAACTCGGTATCCATGTTTATTCTGTACAATCACTGTCAGATCTTTTAATGTAGATATCAGGAAGCTTGCAGCAGACTTGTGTTGAATTTGGTGCTAGCGTAGTAATTGTTTGGATGAATTGACACTTTCACAAGTTCTGCAAAAGATAATGACATGCCACATTTGGCCAAAGGCATCATAACTAGCATTTCCCAGCACAGGCTGATTCACTGTTCGACATTGCATCTGGTGTGACTGCAATGATTGCAGGAGAACTTCCAGATCTGGGAGAGCCACTGGGGGCTGTTCCAGATGCAGTTCCAAAATGATTTTGGTTGTCAGTTCATACCCCAAAAGGCGGGCTTTACTTGTAAAGCATCCATTTTGCAAAAGGACAAAATCCAGTTTTCACTGAGTTCAGAAAGCCACTTTTGTCCCAGATAGTGCAATGCGGTTTCACTGCACTTTTGAACTGCTGGATACTTGCACTCCATCTTTGCGATTCCCTTGTTGGATCTGGAAGAAGATGAGAACACCACAGCCGTTAAGTAGAAGAATAGTGTGGAACCCTCCAAAAACACTTGAGAACAAGGAGTGGAAAAACAATGGAATCAGTCCGAATACATCTTTAAATCCAGTCACCAGACCAAATCTGATGTTCTTGAAAAAGTGCACAATACCAGTTGTACTGACACGTTAAAAATTGTTTGTAGGATATCAGCAAAATGATTTGGGTATGGTATTTGTAACAGCATCTGCATTTCCAAAGCAGTTTTGGCTGTCTGCAAATCACAGGTTTCTGCCACAGAAGTCAAAGAGACCACTTTTTTGTAGTAAAATTGTGAAAAGTTTAATAATTCTTTTCAAACGGCATGTCTTTCATATCAATTCTAGGCCAAGAGACTCCTTTTATTGCATGATGGGGTGGTGGGCACATGATTCTTCCACAACACTGTATTGTTTCAGCAACCGTAATCACATAAAGTTGGCCGGGTTCAACTCTGCAGCAGCTGCTGTTGGTTAACTTTAAATATAAAACTTAATTTGTTTGCTTGGGGATGGACGAATGGGAGTCACTGATAAGATACAGTTCAACCCAGGCATTGAAGGGTTAGACATTCCGTGCAAACAAATTGAATCTCACAGTAGTGAGTGACCTACAGGATTTCTGCAGCTGGAAACACTGCTAAACACAGGGTCATCTTTATTCAAGCACATGTAGGAGAAAGAAATTTCCACTAATTAAACTGATGTGAGTTTTTTTGTACCAGTCCAATGATTTATATTTCTGGAAATCATGAAAATAATTTGAAGGAAAGTAACTCACTTTACTGCAGTACTGGTAGCATCAGATTCTTGCATGGAATCCATCATTTGATGTAGCGCTGGAGAAACAGTAGCCTCAAATATCCCCGGCTGGGTATTTAAGCAAGCGATGTTTCTGTGTTCTTCTAGAGTTAGTTCATTCAGAGAAGGGAGAGGCTGGGAGGTTCCACTTTGAATCCTTCTTGATGTCCATGAGGGTCTGCAGTACAGTATTGGCCATATAGTGATTTTTAATGTGGTCAATTTATACCTGTCAGATTTTCTTTGAATCAGACAAAGGAGGCAAGACTACAGTTTTTTTGCCTTTTATCCTAAGAACTGGAACAGGTCTATAGGATGACCTAAAGCCTTGTTCATCATGGATCTTTTCTTGCACTTCATCACCTACCAGTCACCAGCTGTTTACACCATCACTTCACCAATGGAGGCTTAAGAATTCTTTGAACTAGATAGCTTGTCTCTGACCATCTTGGAAACTTTGTAAGACATGTAAACCTTGGTCTAGGTCAAATTCTTTTTCTTCCCAGGATTATCTAGGCCAGGTACATAAATAGGCACTCCAAAAAGAATTTTCTATGGAGGGAATCCACCAACACTCTTCCAGGCAAGTTAATTAATGCTCTCTGAACTCCATATAATTGATGGTACTAACTAAAACATGAACCATGTAACCTATCGGTCAAGGCTTGTTTAAGTGTGCTATTATCGCACTCGATTAAGCTGTTACTCTCCTCTTGAAATGGATTGCTGAATTGCAGACATACTCTCAGACTAGACATAGCATCCCTGCAAGCCTTGAAAGCAAATGCAGGACTCTTGTCTGAATTAAATGTATGTACTGCTCCCATGGTTTTAAGACACTGCAAGACCCTTACGATTACTTGAACACCTGCATTTCTCCGAGGCCACACCCATTGGAATCAAGAACATGAATCAGTTGCCATCAATAAGCACTTATATCCGTTAACTGAGTTTATTGGCCCGATATGGTCAAACTATAACATCCTAAATGGTATGTTAGAGACTATGAGGGGAGTCCCCACGGGTCTTCTAACACGAGAAGCTAAAATCTGGTGACAAGCATCACATTGTCGACCATAATCTCTGACCTGTGCATACAAACACGGCCAGCAGTGGCATTGCAACGATTAAACAGTTGCATTTATCCCTCTAAGAGCAAATGCCAAAGCCTCATGAGCTGCTTTGATTAAGTCTAAACTAGAGAGTCTATTAGGAATGATCCTATCTTCCACTCCCGCCATAGTACCCAGAGAAGTGTTATCTTAATTGATGGTGTAAGAGTATTTGAGAGGCTGTAGACGTTTCATTCTTCACTGTTGCCTGTTTTGCTGCTACGATATCTGTGTTGATCTTCATTTGAGATCTGGTTAACACCGCTAATTTAACAGTCTGCACAGCAGCCTTTGCTGCTAAATTGGCTGTACGGTTCCCTTTGGCGTGAATACCGTCATGCTGATGGCCCCAAGTGTGTGTCATATGGACCAATAGAAGCTTATTTTGTAAGACAGCTGCCTTTCCCCAGGGCTGCTTCTTTTTAATCGGTTTCCATTTAGAATCTTTGAATTCATTCAGGCACCAATGTATTATATCTACATTGCAAACTCATACACAGGAGGATGAATCAGACACTATCCACGTGAGAACTGACAGATCAGCCTTCTGTAATGCAAACACCAAGGCATGAATTTATTTCTGCATGTTGTGCAATGCTGTCACCTAGGATTTTGGTGTGGGTGTGCTGTGGGTGGAATTTGCCATCTTCAACTACACCTTGCACTGCTGTGCAGGCTATGGAGAACTTTGTTTAGTCTAAACTGAAGGTTGTGCACAGACAACCGTGTAGAACATGCTCTGGTATGACTCAATGGGTCAGGGTTTGAGAATTCTGCGTAGCTGCAATGCTTTTTTCTATGGAAGAAAAATGTGCTTCAGCTGGAGAATACAAGTGTGATTTGTATGCTATTGGAATCTTCTATCCCTCGTTGTATATTACATATGTGTAACTTTAAAAGCCTGGTGCGACTCTTAATACTAGGTTCATCTTGTTGTCCTTAGTCTGTAACTACTTTGTCTCCAACATGTCTGCTTGCACATCATGCAAGATTAGTGTGTCTTCTGGTCCATTGTTGTGCAGAAAACATTGGAGAAATTCAGTCTTACCAAGGCTTCACTCACTCAGCATAGTGTGGCAAGAAAGTCAGTCTGAAGTTAAGAAACCCCAATGGGATTGTAACTTTTTCAGGGTGTCAGGAGGTTGCAAGGTGCACATTTCTGAAGGAAATCAGGTGTCAGTACCTTGCCCTCACTGGATAATTTATATCCAAGAAAAGTCACCATCAGGTAGGCCATTTTAGAATTTTTAAAGTTAATTTGTAACCGTGTGATGGTAATACTGTCACTATCCTGTCCACCCTAGTTAGGTGCACATTTAAAACATCATCTGTGAGGTAGATGTCATCAATATATGATAGCACCCCAGGGTCTAGTTGTAATATCTCCATTATGCATGCTGAAAATAGGATGGGGCTGTTCTTAAACCCATGGGCAATTATTTGAAAGAGTATTGTACCCCCATCAAAACAGAAGGCAGTTAGATACTCACTTTCAGTTGCAAAGTTCTGACTGAAGAACCCATTGGAAATGTCCAGGGTTGTTTTATTTTTTTTCCTTATAGGTTTGTCATTAAACCCGTACTGTGTGAAATATGACCCACGTATGTTTGTGTATGTGAGTTTAGATTGCTGTGCTAAAAAAATTGTTTAATAGGATCTATCTGGTTTTAGGATGGGAAAAGAGGAGTGTTTATTGGTGAAACACAAAGCACTATAATGTTCTGATATTATTGTTGATTTAGTATCGATTTTATATTGCGCTTTGCTCCTGCCTTCGAAGGATATTGAGTTTGTGCTCTGGGATCACTGTATAAGGGAATGGCACGTGGAATAGAATGTTTATCCTACCCTATTTGGTTTCTGTATAAAGTTGGAACTTGTTTAACCACCCACTCGCTCGTGTAATTTTCCCTGATATACTCAGCTACTATGGAGGAAACGGCAACTTGTATTACCTCCTCTCCTTGGGGTGCCTACCTAATGAAGACAAGAAGGGAGTCATCTTCTGCTAGTAAGGGAGCAAGGAAATAATAAAGATCGCGTTATAATGTCCACATTGGTACTAAGCCAGTATAATCCCCCCATGCTTTTATACTAAAACAATTTTTAATTGAGTCAATATGTTTTAATAAATATATGTTTTATTACATTGATTTGTGTTCCTTATCTTTGTGTGTATTATAGTTGTTTGTTGGGTTCATATAGTGGTGATTTATGTGTATTTCATGAATGTTTGAATGTGTGTAGAATATATATAAACACACATAGTGGAAGATAGATTCATAGTAGTCCCAAGAGAGTTTCCTTTTTCCTACCTGTGGTACCCTGTCTCTTGGTAAGTGGGGTCACTCCCCTTTTTTTATTCACGGAATTAGATAGTGACAACACTAACGTGATGAGGACCACCGAGCATAAATATTAAAGGGCCGATGAGAAAAATGCAAACCCATAGCCATACATTGAACCATTGTGTTTTGTGGGGGCTGAATGATAGGCAAGAGTATGTCTTTAAGGCTTTGTGAGTACTGTTGTTTTCTCTGTGTACTCGTTGGATATGAAGTGGTCTCTCCTCTCTGTTACCAAGCTTTAACAGAATTCCAACCTCATTTAACTCTCTCTTTTTTAGGTCTCGCCTAGGCAGCGCTTGCGCTGTCTCGTTGAGACATGCAGTATATACTATTGTGGGGAAGCTTTGTTTCAGCTCCGCCCACTCTCCGCCCATCTTTTGGATTGGCTTACATCCTAAATGCTGCATTCTGATTGGTTTTCGGCTTGTTAGTCCCTCCCCATGACAGCCATGTCGTCATTTGTGTCCTTCCATGGCTATCAGCCCCTTTACCTCACAGACTATTTTCTTCCGTCTTTTCCCCTCCCTCCCGCAGTCCCTGACTTCTTGCCCACCCCTCTCCTGGAGCGCGAGGGCTCTGATCTGGTTCCGCTGCTGTCCTGGCAGAGACAGCACCTGTTCTGCTTTGCGGGCCATCCCGAGGCCCGAGCAGGAAGCTGCAGAGGAACGAGTGCCTCTCTGGTGGGCGGGGCTCAGTGAGTGGAGCCGTGCTGCCTGTCCCCCGTCTGCCTCGGCTAAGGCCATACAGCCGAGTTCAGGGGATCTGTTTAAACAGGAGACTCTGCTCCGTGCTGCAACCGAACACGCCTGAGACCAGAAGAGGTCTCCAATGCAGGGACTGCTTGTTCCTTTACTGTGTGGGGCGATTGTGCTGCTGCCCCAACATGTTACCCCGGAAAGCTGCGGCCGATGTGGCCCCGCCCAGCAGGACGCCACGGAGAGCAATGGTGTTACGTTGGGCTGTGTAAAATGACTTCCACGTGGTGAGGAGGAGAGGGTGGTGTAGCAGAGGGCAAGTGTCCAGCGCCCAGAGGCTATGTATGTACTGGGTGCCTCCCTTGTTATACTGCCGACAGCAGCGGGAGGAGTGTTTCACACCACTTTGTGATTTATTTAAATTTGCATAGCGCTTCCTACCTCTAACGAGGCGCCGAAGAGCCGAAGAGCATTCCACTTCCGGACCCTCAGAGATCCCGAGCTCGCGGTCATATAATGGTCAGGAGGCACAAAGAACACCACAAAGAAAGAAATACCACCCGAAAAAAAAAAAAAAAGATAACGTTTTCCTATGACTCGCTGCATGCGCGCACTTAAGCACAAACTGTCTCCATACCCCCCGAAACACCGAGTTTTTCAATAACACACATTGCCAAGGGGTTTTAGTTTAACTTAATTAGCATCATGCGACTGCTCAACCTTCCCACTGAGTGCCGCCGGAACAAGCATGAGTACGAGTTACAGCACAAGCACTTTAAATCACGTGCTGTTTACCCGCTGCACGCCATTTACTTATTTCAGCACGGACGGCTTTATCACGTCCTGTGCCTGCCCGGTACCTAGTTACACTTGGCTACTATAACATTAGCTTCATTCTGAGCTGCCTTCCGTGCCCCTGTACTCTGGAACTGCGCAGTCAAGCAGTCTGTCCCTGCTTGAGCAGTAAGTAACGCTTTAACGCACAGTTTCTGCCCCATTTCACTTTCCCGTTGCTGTTTTCATCCCCACATCCTCCCCATTTACATGACATTAACTTTGGTGGTGCCAAACACAGACTGAGTTCTCAGGGTTACTGTGCGCTGTGTTTATTTGTTACTGCAGCGGCTGCGAAGGGATAGTTCACTTTATTGATTCATTGTAGCTGCAGGACACCACTTTCAATTTTTAATAGCTGCCAGTGCTGCCGAACACAGATCAATAATTGCAGTTACAAGGCACCGTTTTCATTTTAATTTACTGCGACTGGCGAGGACGCCGAACACAGTTTGGTTAATGGCAGCTGCAGTACACTGTGTTTGTCGGAAATTACGTCCGTCTGCTTTTGGTGTTGTTAACCTTTTTTGTTTAGTTAGGATCGCAACGCATTGCCATCATTTTTAAGTCGAGTATTTGCTTGCAGCACCACAGACTTGATGATTTTGTCACATATTTCATTGGTTAGATAAGTACTCATCATTCATTGTGCACTACTTTCATGCTAGATTGCAAGACGAAACAATATTAAAGTGGTTTGTCATGATGCCCCCTCCCGCCTCCCTCCTGCTGTCTCTCATGATTTTGACCCTCTTGACATCCGATGTTTTGCTTCGTATCTCGCGGCTCTCTTCCCACTCTTAATGTTAGCCTGCCCCATTCACACCCAATCAGTGATATATTTTGATACTCTGGGGTGATGTGTACTATTAAGGGCCAATGTGTGACAGTCAACAAACAACCCAGAGAAAGATTACACACAGCGAGTGAGCCCCTAACTCTCCTATTTACTTCACCTCCGTGGGCACTTCACTACCACGCTAATGGAAAACCATGATTGTTAAAATGTATATATTGTACAGGGTGACCGTACTGCCCAGTCAGAGAGGGGAAATACAGAGTGTTTTAGGGTCAGGTACCTGTGGAAGCAGAGAATGGGCAGGGTGGATGAACCTAACATGAAATATGGTTTCTATAACTTAAGGCAAACAAATGTCAAGAACAGAGGGTTTTCTCACTAGAAACAAGATTATCCACCATCTTTAAAAAGTGCTCTTTATAGAAAACCCTCACATACCTTCAAAGTATGCTTGCTTTGTCAAAAGACAAAGTCTGCCAAAGTTTGCACACAGTCATTCAGAAAGAGATTTAATTCTATTTTGGCCTTTTACGCTAGATCTGGTAGTTTCCATACAAGCAGTCTCCTAATAACATGGGTCTACATAAAACTGCTAACACAATCTAGCCATAACACAAGTAACTTCATACTGCAAAAAAACAAAGTAACATGGCGTCATAATAAGCCAAATGCAAAAACAACAGTTGATGGACAGAATGCAGAACAATGTCAGAAAAATGGCCTGGCGAGTCAAATGCTCGGTGCTGACATCTGCAGAGGTCTGTCAGACGCAGTTCGAATCGTAACAACAAAACCCAGGCTTTTGAGGTCAATTGAGCACCATTAAGGAGGCAGAAATAAAAGGGAGCTTCAGTCTGATTCAACAGATTATACTACATTAATCATGCAATGCCAAACCTCCACAGAAATGGGTGGATATACATTTCATGTGATTGGGGCTCCAGTGCACATTTCAAAGCAGCAACATTTCAGGCGAGTGTAATCCTCCGCGCAGGCGTACTGCACTCCAGGTGAGAGAGTGTCTTCTATGTATTCCTCACCTGCGGGCAGTGCTTTAGCTGGGCATTCATGACAACATTTAGGTACTACAAAGAGGGAGATTTTGGAAACATAAATCGAAGGAGTTTATTTTCCCTGTCCCTTTAGGCTGGAGACTCTTAAAATAAAGCAATTTTTGGCTTAAAAATCGGGAGTCGCCCGCCTGAATAATTGGGCATGTAGGTGGGTGTGGCCCCAAGGAAGAGCGCTTGTCCACCCCGCACTGCATCATTCTGCTCCCCATGCATACGTGCTGCATCCATCAAGAGGACACAAGTGCTTCTCGTTAGCATGTCACTCGTGTGCACGCATGCACGGAGTCCTCAATGCACAAAGTACACACCTGGCAGAGGCAAGACAACAATGGTTCTAGTGCGCACACCCCGAGAGATCCTTGGGCTAGTTATGTGTGGTTTGTGACGGGGCTCCGTTGCTGGTAGACCTTCTTGTGTTGGGACCGTGTTCTGAGTGCAGGCAGGCCAGTCTTGCAATGAGAGCTTCATGTGTCTGTGTTCTGGGTGCAGGCCCTGTCTTGCTGGTAGACCTTCCTGTGACCATGTTCTGGATGCAGGCCCTGTCTCGCCATGAGAGAGAGCCTTGGTCTAGAAGTGTGTGGTTTGTGACAGAGTTCGGTTGCTGGTAGGCATATCTATGCTGTGAGTGCTCTGGGTGCAGCAGGCAGGCCTGCCGTGAGAGAGAGCCTTGGTCCGAAACCCTTACCGGTGCTCGGTTGGTGATAGGCTTATCTGTGCTGTTTTCTAGATTCCAGTCCATAGAAATTGTCTTTCACGAGCACCCGTAGACAATATTTTTTTCAAATCTTGTTTATCAAAGCTGTTATTCAGTTTTCATAGTTTTTGAAGTATGCAAGAAATTAAACTTCGGTGAAATTTGACACACAGTTTTGAGCTATTTATCTTTTACATGTTCAGAGGAGCACCTGTTTGAAAGGGCTCAAAAGGAGTACTGCAGTGTTCACTAATCTTGGCACGCGCGTATGATGTCTGGGAAGCTCTTCAGTATTTGGTGGGCTTTCGCCAACATTACATATTTTTTATCCCTGGAACCAACAATGTGCTGCTTCTTTCTTCCATGTATGTACTAACGTGTGTTGGTGCTGTGTGTGGGCATTAATTGTCTGTGCATATTTGGAAGAGTGCTTGCTCTGCCCACACGTGGAACTCCGTGGGATCTCACAAAGTGCTTTGGTAACTCCGTGGAATTCCATGGAGTGAAACTCCGTGAGCTCCGCCCAGCCCTATAATTTGAGTGCAATTTCATCACACTTCGTGTGCCTGTCCCATGGTACTGTTTATTGTCTCTGGACTGATTGCTTGTACAGCAACCTGCCCCTGCTCTACCACTGCTGAAGAGCTGGGCCATAGCTGCCAAAGTTTCAGATTGCCATGTGTGACATTTTCATAATTTCAGTGTAATTATGAGTGACATTTCAATGACTATGAGTGACACTTTCTCGCCAGCAAAATCAAGCAACGAAGACGAAAACTCCAAGAAGATCTTAAAACTGCTAAAAAGCACCAGAAATGGTCTCTCTGTACACGTGGGACCCGGCCCAACAGGAAGGGTGTGTGAGAGCCCAACATGAACAAGTTACACACTGAGGCATCTCAGCTGCCTAAGTCTCCCACAGTCTCAGCTGACTGCACTGCGCACAGACTGTCAAGGATGAGAAGGAAGAAGAGAAACAACAGGAGCAGGGAGAGGAGAGAGGGAAGGAAGGAGGCAATGGGAGTAGGGAGAGTGGTGAGAGGGGAGGAGGTAGACAAAAGGAGGAGAGATGTGAGAGAGGGAAAGAGATAGAAAGAATAAGGGGCATAGGAGAGATTGAAGGAAAGAGAGGGACAAAAGCAGAAATGGAAGGGTAAAAGAGAGGGAGTAACAAAGAGAGGGTGTGACAGGTAAGTAGGAATAGAGGAAGAAGGAGGATTTGTGATCGGGAGGAAGAAAAGGAGGAGGAAGAGGCTTTGGAGAAAGACAAAAGAACAGAGACAGAAAAGAGGTTAGAAAGAGATGGAATAGGGTGGCGAGAGGAAGACAGACAATAGGAAGTAAGAAATATGGGAGAAGAAGGAGGAAATGAGAGGTACTGAAGCAAAGTGATCAAAGTGACTGGGAGTAAAGAAGAAAGGCAGGAGAGACAAGAGGAAGAAGATTGAAGGTAGGAAGGATGAAGAGAAGGAGATGAAGGAAGAGGGAAAACGAGAAAAAGGGAAAGTGAGAGTGAAGGTAGGAGGATGGGGTGTATAATGAGAAGAGGAGGGTGGGAATTTGAACTGACGAGGAGCAGCCCGATGATGAAGCATGACACCCAACTGGGTG